>CAJUYG010004238.1:0-17417 GCA_910591675.1 Galerucella calmariensis
TTAGAAGGAATAGGAATAGGTGAAGTGGAGTTGATGGCATTCAATGGTGAAAAATGGTATGAAATCGTTCTGAAGAATGTACTATATGTACCTAAAATGTCCTTCAACCTATTCTCCGTGTCACAGTTGTTAGACAGACGATATATTCAACAAGCAGATGCAAGCCAGTCAATTTTCAAGAGTCGGGAAGATAATGAAATTGTAGCAATAGCAAAAAGAGATGAAAATTTGTTCAAGATGATGTTTAGAAGAGATGAAGCTGAAAAATGTCTTGTAACTACGTCAATCAAAATTTAGCATGACAGGTTAGCTCATCAAAATGTACAATATGTGAAAGACACTTTAAAAAGACATGGAGTGAAATATGTAGATGATTGGAATGATTATGTCTGTCCAGGATGTATATATGGAAAACAACATCATATTTCACATCCATTGAACACAAAAGTATCTCAAAAACCGTTAGATTTGGTTTATGTAGATTTGTGTGAAATGAACATTCCCTCGTTAGGAGGAGCTAAATACTTCTTACTCTTCAAGGATGATTTTTCACATTTTCGAACAGTGTACTTTTTGAAATATAAGGATGAAGCTATTTCTAAACTGAATATGTATGTGAAAATGGTGAACAATCAGTTTGAAAGAAATATAAAATGTTTGAG
The DNA here is from genome assembly GCA_910591675.1 of Galerucella calmariensis. NCBI lineage: Eukaryota > Metazoa > Arthropoda > Insecta > Coleoptera > Chrysomelidae > Galerucella > Galerucella calmariensis. The sequence continues at coordinate 663 of CAJUYG010004238.1, forward strand.
ATCTGACAATGGAACTGAAATTAAAAATGAAAATGCTAAGAAAATTCTGGAAGAATTAGGGATATTTCATAGTAAGTCAAATGCATATACTTCTCAGCAGAATGGACGTATTGAAAGAGAAATGAGGACGATTGTTGAATCTGCAAGATCTGCTATACATGCCAAAAATCTCAATGAAAATCTATGGGCTGAAGCAGTAAACTATGCAGTTTTTACTATAAATCAGACAGGGAAAAGTTCACAAAATGACAACAGTCCTGCTGATCTATGGTTTGGACGAAGAGTTGATATTAATAAACTTAGAAGTTTTGGATGTGAATGTTACGTATTGATTGAGGATCACAAAAGAGCTAAGACAGAGAAGAAGTCGAAGAAAGGAATTTCCGTTGGATACGATATAGATTCACCGAGTTACAGAATTTACATTCCTGAGAAAAATGATGTTGTGAGCTCTGATAACGTAATGTTTGATGAGAAGTTAGGATCAAAAGAAGGATACATAGAACATGAACTGAACTCAGAAGAAAATCAGAATTCAGGAGGAGAAGAAACTAATGAAGATGGGACTAGCGAGTCTAACCACACAAATCACAAAGATGAAAACTTGGAAAGAAAGATGAATGACAATTCACGAAATTTGAGAGATAAAAGAAATACCAGAAAACCACAAAAACTAGACGATTATATTTTGGAATATTCAACTGATGATGAAAATGAAAACATGGCCTTGATAGGCGAAGTTGAAGACATTGCAATTGGAGAAGCGCTGCAGGACAAAAACTGGAAAGTAGCCATGGATGATGAATTTCACTCATTAACTAAAATGAGAACATGGGAGTTAGTAGAACCCCCAAATAATGTGAAACCATTGACATGTAGGTGGGTACTAAGAAGAAAACAAGATGGAAAACTTAAAGCCAGACTGGTTGCAAGAGGTTTTGAACAGAAGCAAGGTATTGATTATACAGAAACGTACAGTCCAGTTGCTCGACATGTATCAGTCAGACTTGTACTCAGCTTGGCTGCATCAAATAAAATGAAATTGATGTCTTTTGATATAAAGACTGCATTTTTACATGGGGACTTGGAGGAAGAAATCTTCATGTATCAACCAGAAGGTTATAATGATGGGACAAACCGAATCTGCAGACTGAAGAAGAGTCTATATGGACTTAAACAAGCACCAAGAAACTGGAACCATAAATTCAGTAATTTTTTGAAATCATTCGGATTTGACAATACCGATGATGACCCATGTGTCTATTACAATGAAAATAGAAGTGTGATAATTGTACTCTTCGTTGATGATGGTCTTATCTCTGGAATTAGTCAACGAGAGATGTTTAACATTCTAAACAAATTAAAACAAGAATTCGAAATTACTTATGACACAGCGGAAAATGATAAAATGTCTTATCTTGGAATGGAAATTCAAAATACAGAAGAAGGCATTTTTGTCAGCCAACCAAAGTACACCGAAAAGATTATAAAACGTTTTGATTTTGATAGCCTTAATATAGCACATACTCCCATGGAAAAGGGAATGATTACAAATCCGGAAAACCTTGTAGATGATAGACAATTGGAAAATAAACCATATCGTGAAGCAGTCGGAAGTCTGCTCTACTTAGCTACAATAAGTCGCCCTGATATAAGTTATGTTGTAAACTACCTAAGTCGCTTTAACAGCAAACCAATGGTTAGTCACTGGAAAATGGTTAAAAGAGTTTTTCAATATTTAAAAGGAACAATTAACAATGGAATATATTTTGATGGAAGTAATGAACTAATTGCCTACACGGATTCGGATTATGGAGGTGATAATGGTCATTCGACAAGTGGAATACTTGTACTAAGAGGAGGACCTATAGTATGGTATGCTCAGAAACAAAGACTTATAGCAACATCAACTGCAGAAGCAGAATATAGAGCTGCTGTATCAGCAATTGATGATATTTGTTGGATAAGAAGAATTGGAAGGGAACTTGAATTCTTAGATGATACTAAGCCAACTATGATATGTGTTGACAACCGATCAGCTATCTGTATGTTGAATAATCATGAAGGAAAAATAAATAAAGGCAAAAAGCATATTGAAATTCCAAGAAAATTTATTCAACAACATATTGGAAATACAGTCGTGATAAAACATGTGCAAAGTTGTGATCAGCTTGCTGATATACTAACAAAGCCCTTGAACCGTAAGATCTTTCATTCATTGAAAACTAAAATAATTAAGGAGGAGTGTTGAGAATATTTGTATATTTTATAATTATTTTCGAATGTCACAAATTTTGTGTTCCATGTATTATCAACGTTCTGTAATAAAATGTCGTCTGTCAAACAAAAAGGAGGGAGTCTGTTAATTTTACGTCGCACTTAGATCTCCGAATATTAATATAAGTATAATATAAATCGATATAAATATTGAACAGAAATTGTAATAAATGTCTAGAAGGTAAGATGTATCTTTTGTATGTATTATAGACAGTAAGTTACTTTTGTTGGCGCATATTCAATAACTTCATTTTTCTTTTAGGCGCCTTCGTTTGACATTGGCTTTTGTAACAGTATTGAAAAATAAATCTTTATGAGAAACTTGTTTTGCTGAATACCTCGTGTTATCCAACAATAATTACAACAGACCTGAAAGAATTTAAAAACCATTCACTCATTTATAATTTAAACAAAACCTACAATATATCTAATGATTATAACAATAATTAATTTTTATGAGGAAACTTTCTTATAAATATTTAAGATTGGCGTGATATAGTACTTCAATATAGTAGAAATCTTTCCACTTATTTCATACTATGTAGGTTCTGCGCATAGCTCTACGCATGTCTTTGCGCATGGCTCTGCGTCTGCGCTCTCGCTGTTTTTCGACCTATCCTCCCACAAACCAGTATGTGGTTTGTGTATCCTCCACAACGACACTACTAACGGACATTATTGTGTGTGTATTTTTTGTTTGGTGTATTTTTGGTTTGGTGTTTTTAACAGGGAATGAAGGGAATCATTCTGTTTGTTTCATTGTGGTAAGTATAGTAAAATTATTATAGTTATATGAAAATATCTGTTGGCAGTTATGGCTATTTCTGTTTGAGGCATATGGCCGGTTTATCCAATTGCTAAATTCGTAATTTTATTCAGTCATAGTTTCAGTACTTTAATATATATGAATACAAAGATGAGGAATTAATTGTGTGAATTGTCTCCCAAGTTTATAGCCCTAGGATACAGAAAAAACTGAGTAAACCGTATGTTTTAAACTAACTTTATACATTGACTTAAAATGGCGGTTTTCTACTGCTTCGGCTTTTACCTAGTTTCTCTCAAATAAAAGTACATTTTATGCATTTTTATTAACTTTGTTTAGTTAGCAGTGGTATTATTTTTTACCTTTATTTTGTAGTTTTTTAGTTAAAATGGCATTTGTGGGTGTAGAATTTTCGGAAAATGGATTAATAGGTTTGGTTCATTCTTCCTGGTTAACCCCTTTAAAGCAGAATGTTTTGTGGCCACCATACAAAACGAGTGCTGCTTTCAATAGGGCTCTCACACTATCTGAAGAACCGGATGAACGTAATTGGAAGTTGTCTGGAGTGAAAAGAATATTTTTTGAATGTGGTGCGTTATTTTATTTAGTTGTATTTCCTATAAGTAATATTGTACATAGAAGTACAGTACAATCTTCACTTCAAAATATTGCGATTTAAATCAACTGGTTTCAATAAAATGTTGATATTAAGAGAGATACAGGGTGTTAGGCATGAAATTTTAATTTTCGTTTTTTACAATAACTTTAGCTTTTTGACGTATATGATTTGGAGATTTTGACAGATATATACCTTTTTTTGTTGTAATGATGTGGCTTTTTATTTTTTACAAAAGTAGCGCCAATATGTAAAAGGCATTTTGAAGTGAAGATTTTACTGTTCTTCTATGTACTTAAGGAACACCCTGTATTCTCAAAGAAGTTAAAAAGGTTGTAGTATGGCTCTGGGTATTTGTTATAAACATTTATTTTCTATTTTTCAGATGATGTAAATAAAGCACAAAAAAAACTGAAAAAATGCGAATATAATTCGGACAACCTTACTTCGGATTGTGAAGGTGAGCGAACCAGGAAAAGAGTCGTTAGTAGAAGGATTTTAAGTGACAGTGAAAGTGAAGGAGAATCAGTTTCAAATCTGATAAGGCCCCCATCTTTTCAAAAATATACTCCTCTTACTAGCTCTGGTAAATACAGTTTTTTAATATATTTTAATTAAAAATAAGCAAAACTAATTTATTAATCATATGAGCATGAAACGTTGATAAATAGTTTCAAAGATGATGATAATAATACACACTTAGTATACTGTGAAATCTGCAACTGAAAATAAATAATAACTTATTTGAAAAGCTTAAAGTAGAAATACTTCTTTTTTCTCAGGCAAGTCAACTTCTCAACCAAGTGTGAAGCCAACTTCTAAGCAAATAACTTCACCAGTTTCCGCTAGCCAGACTCCAACAACTTCAAAGTTACAGTCTGTGGCAAATACTGATGATATAAATTCAAAAAGTAAGTTCGTTTATTTGTTTTTATTGTGAATAGGTAACTATTTTTTTTATCAATAATAGATTTGGAAAAAATTTTTCAAGAATTGAAAAAGTTGAGAGAAGAAGTCAAGGAAGTGAAGACTCTTTTGAAAAATCCTCAAAATTTGGTAGTTGCTAGTCTACCAAATGACATACCTGTGCAGTTTCCAATAGATTATCAAGAGAGGTTTGAAAATTTGGAACAATATTTGAAATCTGAGGATAAATTTAATGATTTGGTAACTATTTTTACATTAATTTAATTAAAAGTGAACTGAGAACTCCATAACTTACTTACATTTATTTGTGTAGTGTGATTATAGTCTAAATATATATTTTTTAATTTGTACTTGGTCTGAAATAAAATTTTGTGACAATTTCATTATGAAGGTTAACTATATTTGTTTTATTTCTTGTTATAGGCTTCCTACTTTTCCTCACTTGGAGGGAATGGCACCACAGCTCATGTGAACAGAATTATGAGACTACTTATGACCAACAGGTTGGCCAAATCATACAATTTTGCTGGGCAGAGAAACAATAAATTGGCATTTTGCAACACTTTGGTCAAATCTGTTATCATCCGTAAGTACTGTCTTTGTTTTTGTATGCTACTGCTCAAATTTGCTCTTCTTGGAGCATAATAAATACTCTCTTTCTTAATTTCTGCCACAGGGATAATTCTCACTGAATAACCACTTATTTATTTTGTTACAGGTGCGATACAAATCAAAACTCCCTTGACGTCTCAAGTGGATGTTGAAAATGCCGTTAAAATATGGCTTAAGCATGCCAAGCAACGAGAACAGAAAAAGAATGCTGGCGCTCTGGTTTGACTTTTTTTTATTATTCATCTATAGTAGTGGCTATTTTATGAATTGTTAGCATATATTTTCATATTTTACAATGTCAAAACGTAAGTTAAAAGAATTAGTTGGTTCAAGGCAAAAGTCTAGCAGGGCTTTACAAGCGACCAAACAAGAATTTGAATATTTTATGTCGAGGACCTCTGTTACCCCTGAACAAAATGCAGAAAATGTAAATGGAACAAATGACTATTTTTTGTTGAATGATAGTATTAGTAACAGCACTAGTAGTACAAGTATTAATAGTTCATCATCCGTTGTAGTAGATAAATCAATCAGTTCTGATAACAATGATCCATCATGCAAAGAAACTTCTCTTGCTAATAATTTGGCTGAATGGGCTGTTAAACATAAAATTTCACTCTCTGCTTCGACACATCTGCTTCATTTGCTTCATCCTTACCACCCCGAACTACCTTTAGACAGTCGCACATTGTTATCAACCCCTAAATTTACACCAATTGTTGATATAGAATCTGGTCAGTTCTGTTATTTTGGATTAAGAAGTGCCCTTTCTAAACTTATTCCAAATGACACTTCGGTAGACAAAATTCAAATTAGTTTCAATGTTGATGGAATTCCACTGTTCAAAAGTTCAAAAATGCAATTTTGGCCTATTTTAGGATTAATAAAAAATATTTCTGGTAGTAGACCTTTTGCTATTTCCATCTTTTGTAGAAAAAATAAACCACATCCCTTAAATACATTTCTTCATCCATTTATAGCAGAATTGGCGATTTATTGCAAAATGGTTTTGTTAATTCTAGCAAACGCTTTACAATAGAGGTACATAGTTTTGTGTGTGATGCACCTGCAAGGGCCTATCTAAAAGGCACTAAATGTCATTCGGGATATTCCTCTTGTGATAGATGCACAATTCATAGAGAATATTATAAACACAAGGTAGTTTTTAATGGTTTAAATAGTCAGAAACGCACGGATGAATCTTTTCGCTTACAGTTAGATGACGAGCATCATGTCTCGCAGACTAATTTGAATGAATTACCAATTGATTTAATAAGTAGTTTTCCAATTGACTATATGCACAACATTTGTTTGGGAGTAGCTAGAAAGCTAATAAATACTTGGATTGCAGGATCTTTGAAGGTCAGATTACAACATCAGAAAGTAAAAATGATTTCAGAACGTTTGCTTAACCTTAAAAATATGATACCAGTAGAATTTAACCGAAAACCTCGTTCACTCAATGAACTAAAATATTGGAAAGCTACTGAATACATAATGTTTTTAGTATACTTGGGTCCATTGGTTCTTAAAGATATTGTGGACTTAGCTGTATATGAAAATTTTCTTGCACTTCATATTGTTATCAGAGAGCCATATTAAAAGATTTCAGATCCCTTTTGTGAGAAATATTATAAATATCTTCATTAAACATTCAAAATCTTTATATGGTTCAGAGTTTATGGTTTATAATGTCCACTTAATGTCACATATTTGTGATGATGTAGATTTATTAGGCACATTGGACAAGTTTTCGGCTTTTCCATTCGAGAATTATTTGGGAGAGATAAAATCATTAATAAAATCATCAACCAATCCTTTACAACAAGTTCATAGACGACTTGTTGAAAAGGATTTTTTAATTTCACATAATTGTCATTTAAAATTTACAATTGCCACACAAGAAGAATAAAAAGGAATTTAAGAAAAGAAATGGTTCGTTCCCGAACAAGTTTGGTGTAGCTGTAGTTTAGTGACTGGACCGTGGTATAAGTGAGGTACTGTTGTCGGAAGTGTAACGTCGGTTTGAGTGATATTGATAATTTCTGGTAAGGCATATTTTTATGTATTTTTTTTAACCTCGTACGTTACTTATTTATCCTTATTAAAAATTGATGTGGGAACAAACTATTGTTCAATTAGAATTAATCAGAGATGATATTAAAAGACAAGCTAAGAGAGCCATTAAAAGGAACGTACCGAAAACTGCTGCCATTAGAGATGAGATAAAAGATAGCTTAACCGTTTTATTCAACAATTTTACGCGAACTTTGGCTTTTTCTTGGGAAACCTTAGACACTGAGCAAAAATTCGCGGCAAATCAATTGTTTCAAAAGATTAGGGACCCAGTATTAAGGGCATTTCAGGCTCTTAGTGTTAGGTACAAAATACCTACTTCCTGCATTCAGCGAATCGACCCTCGTCTACTCGAGGAAGATAGCGAAGACGACGATAACTCAGAAACCATGCCGGTTAGCGCTATTGAATTTTTTAATTTAGCGGGGAAGATAATTCCCAACGAATTCGATGGTTCCATAGAGAAATTTCCATCTTTTTTAGACGCGTTAGAATTGCTAAAATGTAACACCGGGGATCATATGGGTAACGCCGTTGCTTTTATTAAGACTCGTCTAATAGGCAAAGCTCGTGTTTTAATAACAGCCGAAAATAATATTGACGATATCATAACAGCGCTTAAAAATGGAATTAGAGGCGAAAGTTCTAGTTCGCTTGCTACTAAAATGTTAAATTTTAAACAAATTTCTCGGGATACTGTAAGTTATGCCACGGAAATCGAGCGTTTGGCAAAAAAATTAAAAAGATCGTATATTAGCGAAGGAGTACCTGTTCAAGTTGCGGAAAAATACAGCACAGAAACAACTGTCAAAGCCTTAAGCAAAAACGCTAGTTCGGAAAAAACTAGGTGGATAGTGGAAGCAGGCACCTTCACTAATGTACAAGAAGTTATTACCAAATTTATAAACTCAAACTCACAAGGTTCGGAGGCTAATGTTTTAAATTTTAGATCAACTAGGAATCTTAATAACGGTTTTAGGGGTAAACGACACTACAACAATTATAATAACTATAATAATAGAAATAATTTTGTTAATCAGTGAGACCCACAGACATACAGTCGCGGTTCCGCAAATTTCAGTAGGGGCAATAGATTTAGAGGGAACTATTTTAGAGGCGGAAATAATCATCAGCGTGTAAGAATATGTGGTACTAATCAGGAGTCGGGAAACCTTCCCGACCCCCAACAGCAGTTGGGGGAAATATAAATGCTAAAATATTTAACCTTGACCTATCACTTTCGAATTTTGTGATCCTTTACACTAAAATGGCATGTTCGGAATGTACATTTATAGTCGATACAGGCGCTGATATATCGATTTTTAAAAAGGGTAAAATCATACCAAATCAAAAAATAAATTCATTGAATCCCATAAAAATTAAAGGAATAACCAGCGGCCTTACTTCTTCTCTAGGATTAACCCGGACGGATATTGCAATAGATAATTTTACACTAAATCATTCATTTCATGTCGTAAACGACGATTTTCCTATACCAGCCGATGCTATCTTGGGTAGAGATTTCATATCTAAATATAAATGTACGTTAAACTATTCATTCTGGACCATGTCAATTATGGTCGCCTCAGGGTACATAACAATTCCAATACTTAACAGCCCTGAAGAAAATACTTTAACTGTTCCACCAAGGTGCGAAGTAATTCGGAAAATTAACCACCTCAAAAGTGTAAAAAATGACTCTTTGGTAAACAATCAAGAGTTACAGCCAGGTGTATTTTTAGCTAGAAGTATAATATCAAAAGATAATCCTTATGTGCGGATTCTGAACACAACATTCGAAAGTGTAGTCATAAGAAATCCAAATATTGAGACAACAGATCTCAATCAGTTTGATATCTATGATATAAAAACCCAATCCGAAAATAGAAACGAATCTTTAGTAAAATCTTTGGATCAAAACATACCAGAATTTGTAAAAAAGAATGTACTTGATCTTTGCAAAGATTTCTCAGACGTATTCGCCTTGAAGACAGACAAAATTACTGCAAATAATTTTTACAAACAAAAATTAAAGGTAAAAGATTGCACCCCTAGTTATGTAAAAAATTATCGTATACCATATTCACAAAAACAAGAAATAAATACGCAAGTTCGAAAGATGCTGGAAAATGATATAATTGAACCTTCCTTTTCTGAATATAACAGCCCAGTTCTTTTAGTACCGCGACGATCAGTGGACGGGCAAAAATCTTGGCGGTTAGTTATCGATTTTCGTCGAATAAACAAGAAACTAGTTCCGGACAAATTCCCGATAGCCCGGATCGATGAGGTTCTCGATCAGCTTGGCAGGTCCAAGTGGTTCTCAGTTGTCGACCTAATATCAGGATTTCATCAGATACCCCTAGATGAAGATTCGCGCGACATTACATCGTTTACCGCGGACTCCGGATCTTACCGTTTTAAAAGACTACCCTTTGGACTAAACGTCAGCCCAAACAGCTTCGCGAGAATGATGTCCTTAGCTTTCGCTGGTATTACACCCGAAAGGGCATTTTTGTATATGGATGACCTTATAGTCATTGGATGTTCCGAAAAACACCATCTCAGAAATCTGAAAAGCGTATTTGAAACATGTAGGAAATTTAATCTAAAACTTAATCCCGAAAAATGTAAATTTTTTAAAAGGGAAGTCACATATTTGGGTCATAAGATCACAGATAAAGGGATTCTACCCGACGATAGCAAATATGATACTATAAATAAATATCCAGTACCTATTAACGCTGACGAAGTAAAAAGATTTGTAGCATTTTGTAATTATTACCGCCGTTTTATTCCCAATTTTGCAGCTATAACCCAACCACTAAATAAATTAACAAGGAAAAACACCGAATTCGTGTGGACATCAGAATGCGGAAAATCTTTTAATACCTTAAAAAACGCTTTGATCAGCCCACAAATACTTCAATACCCAGATTTCTCTAAGCAATTCGTTTTAATTACAGACGCATCCAATTTTGCTTGTAGTGGTGTTTTGTGTCAAAACTTCGACGGTGTTGAACTTCCAGTGGCGTATGCTTCCCGTACATTCACTAAAAGTGAATTAAATAAACCGATAATATTGAAGGAATTATTAGCTATACATTGGGCAATAAAATGTTTTAAATGTTATTTATACGGATCTCAAAAATTTTTGGTAAAAAGCGATCACAAACCTCTTCAATATTTATTTTCTATGAAAGATCCTTCTTCCAAATTAACTAGGATAAGACTAGATCTGGAAGAGTATAATTTTGATATAGAATATATAAAAGGTTCTGACAATGTTGCAGACGCATTGTCAAGAATAAGTATTAACGACCTAAAAGATATTCAAAATACAAATTGTCAAATTCTTGCAGTAACAAGGTCAATGTCTAAAAAACAGTCACGTCATAGTGATGGAGTATTAAAAGATAAAGTAAATCCTAATTGTAGAGTATTTGCAGCTCTTAACGGAACAGATGTTCAAAAATTACCTAAATTGGTATTTGAAATGAAACCTACACATCTAAGGATGAGTAGTATGGTTCAAAAAGAAAATAAGCGCGCAAGAAGTATTACCAGTTGTAAATGGCAATATTGACTTAGGTCAAATATTGTCTCGGTTAGACAAAATAGCTGGCAATGGTAATCTTATTAAATTAAAGCTATATACTAGCGATATAATTTTTAAAAAGTGCACTATAAAAGAATTCAAGAGTAAAGGAAATGAGTTATGTAAAAGAGTTACTATTTATTTATGCGAATCACCTAGGTTGATAACAGAAAAGAAAGAGAAAATGAACTTACGACCAAATATCACGATAATCCCCTCTTAGGAGGACATTGTGGTCAAAAAAGGCTACTTAAAAAATTGAAGTCGGCCTACAGATGGCGTAACATGTCACGTGATGTAGCTAATTACGTGAGAAAATGCCATAAATGCAAAATAAACAAAGCAAAAATTAAACATCGCGAACCAATGATTATTACCCCAACCCCTCAACAAGCTTTCGATATTGTATGCATAGATACCATCGGGCCTTTTCAAAAATCGAATCGCGGCTACAGTTACGCTGTAACTATACAGTTTGAATTAACAAAATACATTGTAATAATACCAATACTGAACAAAGAAGCAGTAACTGTGGCGAAAGCAATCGTTGAACATTTTATTTTAATTTACGGTCCCATGAAGGAAATTAGAACCGATATGGGACTAGAATACAAAAACGAATTAATTTCTAACATCTCAAAACTACTTTCAATAAAACATAGTATTTCAACTGCCTATCATAGTCAAACTATAGGGGGGTGTGAGCGTAATCATAGGGTTTTTAACGAATATGTTCGCATGTATATTAATGAATCACTAACCGATTGGGATAGTTGGACAGCTTACTATGCGTTTTGTTATAACACAACCCCAAGTAGCTACCATAATTACACGCCCTTCGAATTAGTCTTTGGGAGGAATGTAAATATTCCCGGAACTCTAATGGGTTCTAGCATTGATCCTCTGTATAATTTGGACGCTTATGATCAGGAGGTACGCTACAGACTACAAGTGGCTCATAAAAGGGCTAAAGAGATCAACTTCTATTAATGGAGAACTACATAAAAAAAAGTTTTGCAGACAGATCACACACCGTAGCAATATTCTTTGATCTCGAAAAAGCCTATGATACAACATGGAGATACGGAATTTTGAAAACATTACATACATGGGGTCTTCGCGGCAACTTGCCGAAATTTGTTCGAAGTTTCCTAAGTGACAGGGAGTTTAGCGTCAGAGTTGGAATGGAAACATCACGAAGGCATTATATGGAAAATGGAATCCCTCAAGGAGCAAACTTGAGTGTCATCCTATTCTTGGTAGCTATTAACGGCTTGGCCGATGTTATTCCTGAAAGAGTACAAAAAAGTCTGTATGTGGATGATTTGGCGATATATTACTCCTCGCCGCTAATGGAAGATATAGTCAACACATTACAGGATAGTATAAATGCCATCACAGATTATTCAGAAAATAACGGTTTTAAAATATCTGTATCTAAAACACATTGTATCCACTTTTGCAAACAAAAAAGAAATCACCCTGAACCCAAGCTGTACTTGTACGGAAATAGTATCCAGATAGAAGCATCTACCAAATTCCTAGGTCTTATTCTTGACAAAAAACTCCTTTGGAATGACCACATAAAAGAGCTTTCAGTGAACTGTAAAAAAAGGCTGAATATTTTAAAAACGCTAGCAAATATCAATTGGGGATCTGATACCACCGTTCTGATAAATTTTTACAAGACCTACATATTATCAAAAATGGATTACGCATCTATCATTTACGGCTCGGCTAGTGAATCAAACTTAAAAGTACTAGACCATATTCAGTGTACTGCCTTAAGATTAGCTCTTGGTGCATTCAGAACAAGTCCCTACCTATCATTATGCTGTGAAGGAGGAGTGACACCACTTCGGTACAGAAGGCAAAACTTAATGACAAATTATTACTGTAAAATACTCCACAACCCCATACACCCTGCACATGAAATACTGTCCACACTAGAGACTCCTCTCCAAACCCGTCGAGTTAGCAGTTTATCATACCCAACAAGAGTATCACTTCTACTAGAGTCCATAAACATCAGCGCAAGAGAAAACCAAATCTACGATGAAGGCCTAGAACAACAGAAAAAGTATATGAAAGAAAAAATCATGGACAAGTGGCAAGAAGAATGGACTGTCAATAATAACGCGCTAAAAGAAATACAAACAAGTATACAACTCAAACCATCTGAATATAAACTTCAGAAGCGTAGGGACAAAGTAGTAATCACCCGAATAAAAATTGGGCATACTAACCTGACCAGCTCTCACTTACTTCTCGGAAGGAACGCGCCTGTCTGTGAATGCGGAAGACAAATCACTATAAGACATCTAATAGTTGAATGTCCACTGCTTTCTCGAAGTCGTCTGGATATGGGGATCGCGAAAGACATTAAGACATGCACTTCAACTACAGAAGAGCAAATTAAGTTGCTGAATTTCTTGAAAGCAAACAGATTGTACCTAAGAATATAAAAGTATAGCCTTAAATGTTGGAGGAGGTTTTTGGTTGGTAGGCCATGAAGGAGTCCAACACTACCCGATCTTCGGGTGAACATGAGTTTTCCCTCCTCCAAATAAGAAGAGCTAATGACCAAAGCAGTCGATGCTCTATAACAAAAAAAAAAAAAAAAAATATATTTATTTGTTCATTTGATCACAAAAGTGATATAGAATTCGTCATTACAAATCATGTAATCGGTCGATCCAAATCTAGGACAATTAATAATAGAGATAGAGGTTTCGGCCGAGGAGTTAATAATTACTCTCAAAATAGAAATTTTTCCCAAAACCAAAATTATTTCAGAAATCAAAATACTTCGAGATACCAAAATTCGTCCAGGTATCAAAATTTTCCTAGAACTCAAAATCGAGGTAATAATCGCGGGATGAGATCTCGTGGAAATTCTTATCGTGCTCCACGCAATTTTTTCTTGCATAATGAAGACCAGAGGAGCGAAAATAACAGTGAAAACGTTTTTTTTCGTCCCTAAAGGTAATGATGAAGATAGTCATGTAGTACTGAATCTAAACGGTTTAAATTACATTCGAATGAGATATCAAAATAGAGATTTAGTTTTTTTGCTGGATTCCGGCGCTTCTATTAGTGTTATTTTTCCGTCTATTATTAGCGAGAATCAGGTTGTTGACACATCAAACCGGATTAAAATAAAAGGTATATCTGGGTCAACAGTTACAATGGGGTCAGCAAATATTTTATTACAGTATGATAATATTAAGATAGGTCATAAGTTCCATGTAGTAAAAGACTTTGAAGGTAACATAAATGGTGTAATTGGATCAGACTTCTTTGTTAAACACTATGCAGTATTAGATTACGAAACATTCATGTTCTATTTTTACGTGAACGATAAGAAAATAGCTATTCCTTTAGAATCCGAACACAATAACTTTACAATAGTTCCACCTCGTTGCGAAATTATTAAATATTTTGAAGTCAAACATAAAAATGATAGCTTAGTAGTTCCAGAAGAAATTTCACAAGGTGTTTTTATAGCAGGTATTATTACTAGAGCTTGCAATAACAAAGTACCGGTTAAAATCCTGAATATTAATGATAGAGAAATTACACTTAAAAATTTTAAACCTAAATTAGAAGATGTTTCGAATTTTAACATTCATGAATTCGGAGATATTCCCTTTTCAGTTGACCGTTTAGATAAATTATTAGGTTTAATAAATGTTAATGGATTAAATGAAGAAGAAAAGATATCTATTCACAAAATATGTGCAAAATATGCAGATGTTTTTCATTTAGAGAACGATCCATTTACAGTGACTAACGTTTATAAACAAACAATACATCTAAACAACGATTCAAATCCAGTTTATATTAAACCGTATAGATTACCTCATGCACAAAAATCGGAAATTCATAAGCAAGTAGATAAATTATTAAATGATGGTATAATTGAACCGGCAAAGTCACCATTTTCTAGTCCCTTATTACTAGTGGAAAAGCGAGCTATAAATGGTCAAAAACGCTATAGAGTAGTTATCGATTACAGACAATTAAATAGACAAATTACCGATGATAAATTTCCTTTACCATGTATAGACGAAATTTTAGATTCTTTATCGGGAGCAGTATACTTTTCTCACTTGGATTTGTCTCAGGGTTACTATCAAGTAGAGTTGGAGCAAGATTCGCGACCTTGCACAGCTTTTACGACAGACAGAGGACAATTTCAAATGACTAGGTTACCTATGGGTCTAAAAATTAGTCCTAGTGCTTTTTCGAGAGCTATGACGATAGCAATGGCGGGTTTGAATTACGAAAGATGTTTTGTCTACTTAGATGACCTTGTAGTTTTTGGAAACAATTTAACAATTCATAATCAAAATTTGATAAAAGTGTTGCACCGCTTACGAAAAGTTAACTTAAAATTAAATCCACTAAAATGTGAATTTCTGAAAAAGGAAATATTATATTTGGGACATGTAATATCTTCTGAGGGAATTTCACCAGATCCACAGAAGATTAGTGCGATGCAATTATATCCAACACCAAAAGATTCAAGCGAAACTAAACGTTTCGTAGCATTCGCTAATTACTATAGAAAATGTATTAAGCAGTTTGCTAAAATTGCAGCACCTTTAAACCATTTAAGTAAAAAAGGAGTAGTTTTTCAGTGGACTCCGGAATGCGAAAAAGCATTTCAAACGTTAAGACAAGCATTAATCCAACCCCCTGTTTTAGCCTACCCAGATTTTTCCGAAAGAAACCAATTTATTTTAAAAACGGATGCTTCAAATTTGGCTCTAGGTGCCGTTTTATCAAATGGTGATGATAAACCTATAGCTTTTGCGAGTCGGAAATTGAATAAAGCCGAAATAAATTACTGTACAATAGAAAAGGAACTGTTAGCCATCTGTTGGGCAGTGAAAAAATTCAGGCCTTATCTTTTTTCTAGAACCTTTCTCATTCAGACAGACCACAGGCCTTTGGTGTATCTTTTTGGAATGGTAAACCCGTCTAGTAGACTTACAAAATTTAGATTAACTTTAGAAGAGTACGATTTTGTTATTGAATATGTTAAAGGCCGCGAAATCGTCGTAGCGGACGCATTATCACGGGTAACAATTAGTTCGGATGATTTGAAAACGCTTTTGTCAGCCAAAGATGAAAATATGAAAGTAATAACAAGATCCCGAAAAAAGGAAATGGAAAAAACCGATAATTCTGAAAATGATTTTAACGATTCTTCAAATGAAAGGCTTGATCACCCTGGAGTTGTAGAATTATTGAAATCACCGCTAGAATGTGTCGAATTAAGATTTGTGTGTGCTAATGATTTTAATGAGAAACTTATCAAGGGAACATGTAAAAGAAAAAATAATGATTGCAAAAAGGTTAATACCTTATTTGATAAAAAATCAAATATTATTTATATAAATCAAGTAACTCTATCAAAGACGGACAGCCTAGGCACATCTTTGAGAGCCTTGAAAGAAATTTGCGAAACTGAAAAAATTCCGGAATTAGTTATAATAAAAAATAAAAGATGCGCATCAATAATAAATGAGTTTTTAAAAGTTCCCAATGATATAAGAAATGCAGGTATAAAAATAACCGTAATTAATAGTTCTCAAAATATTAATAATAAAGAAACACAACAGCTAATTATCAACGACTATCACATGCTCCCAACGGGAGGTTATACCGGTGTTAATCGGATGTACAAGAATATTAAGAAATTGTATTTTTGGCCGGGACTTCGAAAAGATATTGAAGACTTTGTTGCGATGCTTGTCAAAGACATAAGTATTCTAAAAATACAAAACATCCATTACAAATTACAACTACTGCTACCTCAGCTTTTCAGAAAGTTTTCCTTGACTTGGTTGGTCCCTTAGATCAAGACAAAGAAAA
>CAJUYG010004239.1:0-12727 GCA_910591675.1 Galerucella calmariensis
GGTCCTAGAATTTTTAGTCCAGCGGCTTCCCTGGCTAAAGAATCGGCTCTGAGAGCATAATGGGCTCGTTTACTAAAATTTTTAAATCACTTTTAACTGTCGTAAAACAAAGTACTAAGGATAAAAATATGATTCTGAAAATTTCATGTCAATAGAATATGTCGTTCTCCTAATACAACCAATTAAACAAGCATACCGTAGCAGGGCGAAGACTATGACTGTGACGTCACCGCATATGAAAGTTAATGTGTACAAACATTACGCTTCTGACTGTAACGTGCCTCGCATAGAATTTATTTATTTTGTATTGGATACTTCTTACAAAAATTTTGTGTTAATGAAATAAAAGGTGTGGACCTAATTTCAAGAAAGCAGACTCATTAAATGGACTGGAGGCTGTAAGCATCAATAGCACCACAAGCTACAAGAACAATATTATCTACGTATTTTAGAAAATTTAGATTAAATCAAACGTGTGGTTTTCAATAACCCTCTCAATATGGATTCACAACGTATTTAATAAGGTAATTTATAACGATGACGTATTTCTGATTGAAGAAAAATGGAATCTTAAAAATACACAAAAAAAGTATGTTGACTTATCAATCAGTGAATGCTTTGAGTCTTTTTATGCTTTTCTGCCACTACTTCCGTTTTTTTGCATCATTATTAATAGAAATAAATGTATTATTAGATGTTTCAATCGTAGTACTTTTACATTCTGGAACCGCACAATATTCATAGTTTTTTCTACTCTGGTTCTGCTCCATTTCTAAACGTTCTTATTTCACAAACATAACACTGTTTGGAGTTTGCTAGAACGTATAATAAAAAATAATAAGCATATTATATTATAAGCAAGCAAATTACTGTTTCCAGCTCTGCTGCAAAACGGACTGGAATTACTTCTACCCATCCTCATTAATCTGTATAGAGCTAGTCTGGCGTGGAATTACATACCACCCAGTTGGTTGGCGGCTAGGGAGGTATATATACCAAAAGTGGGCCGCACAGACCCACACCCTAAATCAGTCAGACCAATTAGCCTAACATCTTTCCTTCTTGAAGGACTTGAAAAAGCACTGGATTGCTACATTTGGCGGGTAGCTTTATATAATTCCCCCCTGAGCATCCATCAATATGCTTATCAAACTGGCAAATCAACAGATTTAGCTTTAAACAACCTTGTTGAGAAAATCACACAATCCCTTAACAACAAGGAGATTGCGGTGGCCATATTTCTTGACATTGAAGGAGCATTTAACAATGCACTACCGACCTCCATTGGTTCAGCTTTGACTGAAAAGGGCATCAAACCAACCATTACTGGTTGGATATATGCCATGCTCACAAATAGGACAGCCACTGCATCCCTTCAGAACGAAACCATCAGATTTAAGGTTTCCAGGGGATGCCCACAAGGCGGAGTACTATCTCCCCTACTGTGGTCTATCTTGATGGATAACTTGCTTAGCGATCTCGAAAGAGAAGGGGTAGAACTGCAAGCGTATGCAGACGACCTTGTCATCTTGGCAAGGACCAAGTCAGGAAGGGTAGCATATAATGTCCTCCAAAAGACGTTGGACGATGTCCACAGTTGGTGTCAGAGGGAACAGATGTCTGTTAACCCTGGCAAAACTGTAATAGTTCCCTTCACTAGAAAAAGGAAGTTGGAGGATCTTCCACCACTTTCCTACAATGGTGAGGTTATTCCATTTGCAGCGGAAGTAAAATATTTGGGGATTATCCTAGATAAGAAACTTACTTGGAACGCTCACTTGGAAAAAGTTATCCATAAGGCCAGACTATCTTTGTGGACATGTCGCAGGATCTGTGGAAAATCTTGGGGCTTGGGACCCAAACAAATCTATTGGATATATGTGATGATTGTTAGACCAATGATCACATATGGAGCTGGTGGCCAAAAGCTTTACAGCGAACGGCCCAAGCAAAGCTCTATGGTTTACAGAGACAGGCTTGTCTGGCAATCACTGGTGCTATCAGCTCCACACCGTCAGCAGCCATGGAAATCCTTCTGGACCTACCTCCTCTCCATATATTTTTGGAAAGAGAAGCTAGATGGACAACATACAGAATTGCGCATATTTCTACATGCACAAATCAGGCTTATGCAGAACGAAGCAGAATACTAGCGGACACTGAAAGTCACAGTATTCTGAGAATGACCTCTGAAAAATGCCTCCAACAGCAAACTACGACCTGCCTTACACCGTCCTAATTCCAAATAGAGATGAATGGGTCCTCCGTAAGGATGAACTATTAAGAGCAGACAGCTGTTGGTACACAGACGGCTCAAAAACACCCTCAGGCTCTGGTGCAGGTGTATACGGGCGCAGACCTAGGACAGAAATTTCAACCTCTCTAGGATCCTATGCAACCGTATTTCAGGCGGAAATTTACGCCATTGTTTCATGTGTGGAGAGAGTGGAGCAAGCCAATCTCATACATAGAACAATAAAAATTTTCTCGGACAGCCAAGCGGCTTTAAAAGCACTTAGCTCTTGCCGTGTAATGTCGAAATTAGTTTTAGACTGCCAAAAAAGACTCTCCTCAATAGGAGAACTCAATAAAGTATTGCTGGTCTGGATCCCTGGCCATTCTGGCATGGAAGGAAACGAGAAGGCAGACTTTCTTGCAAGGGAGGCTGCCGCACGTGTTTCTATCGGACCAGAACCCACAATTGGCATCGCAATAAGTTTTGCCAAACAAACACTAAATACCTGGACAGCAAGAAGAGCTTTAGACTTCTGGCATAGTTTACCAGGATTGGTTCATTCAAAGGCTTTTAATACATCCTTCGAAGTATGTCTCCAAACAAATGTTGACCATAGCAGGCATGACCTACGTTGTCTAACAGGCCTTTTAACAGGCCACTGTCATCTGAATCATCATATGCTAAAACTTGGACTGTCGGAAGATCCGACTTGCTGTCTTTGTTTGGAAGATGATGAAACAGCAGAGCATATAATTTGTGCCTGCCCCGCCGCGGCTCGAATCTGATGTTTGGCAGGGTCTCTCTCTCGCCCTTGGACCTGAAATATCATTCACCAAATAAAATAATCGGCTTTGTTAAGCAGCTGAATTTGTTTGGTGAAATCTGAATAGGTGTGAGCCACAATAGACTCTTGTGAGTCGCAGTGGAGGGCCTTATAGACCCACTCACCACAAACCTAACCTAACCTACTGTTACTAGCTAAGTAGTAGTCATCTAACCGAAAACCGATCGGCGCGGTATCTGCTCTCTGAACGAATAATTTCATATGCGATGACGTCACGCCTGAAATTCGGAGAGGAGCGCTGTTTAATTTTTTTAGGTGACTTAGGAGTCTCGCTGACGTCTAATTTTTTACACAGAGTCTCTAAATGATATGCTCTTCCTATAATGGTAAAATAAAAAAAATATGTAAATGAGCCCATTCTGGACTGGAGACAATACTGAAATCACATCAACACCTCATTGAAGTAAGTGTTGAGAATTAACCTAATTATAGCGCCATCCCCACATCTAATGACAAAACAAAATTCTATTCTATATTGGCAAAAATCATCTCGATCTTGTAATTATTCACTTAAATACAGTTTCCTGTTGATAATTGTCATTTTATAATAGTTCAATACCATTATGACGCCTTACAAATTTGTAGGACAAATGTGATGATGATTTTAGTTTGCTAATGCTAATATCAGATTTCAATTGACTCAAGAACAGCCACACATTCGCCACGTTCGGTAACGTGCAAGCGATTTCCCTTTTTAGTCAGCCGCATTGTAACAGCACCAAGCCACACTCACACAAATATGACGATGTATTTGCTATCAAAATCGTTGAACGATCGACTACAATCTATGGTACAATTGCGGGATTGGCTTTTGCAACCAAAAAATAGAATAGGGCCTATTATTCCCCGAAGCTGAATACGATTTTGTACAGGCGCAGCATGATCTAATGATATTAAGTAGCTACCCAAAAATATCGCATGGATTGAAATTTGGTAATCTTGCAGGCCATCCTCGTCCAATCTAATGATTACCATATGTAGTATCCAGATATTGACGAACTACTGGACTAAAACGAGCAGAACAAACATCGAGCATAAAAGCACAAATTATGCCAAATCTTTAGGGGAACATTGTCAAATGAATCAAATTATTTTTAAAAGTTTGCTTAATCTTTGCTTTGCTTTGTCTCTTATGGCGTGCGAATTTTCACCAATGTAGGCATAATTATGTGCATTTCACACTGTATATCAAAGAACCCCACGCTTTCTATAATAAACTGAAAATTATTTTTCACTTTACTTTAGTTATATCTCCAATGCATGCGAGATTTTCAGTTTTTAAAATAATTATTCGTTTTCATTTGCGTTTGACGATATTAAAAAATTCAACCTCAAAACCTTGGTAAGTTCTCTACTTGCCAGCACCAAATATTCTATAAATATAAAATTATAACGATCTATTAAAAGCCACCGTAATAAATATATTGCATATTCATTGCATTTCATGTTAAATTCGATTCGCAATGTGTACTGCATAAAACAATAATGAGGCAGGAATTAAAAATTGGAATAGTACGAAATTGTACTGGTCAATGAACATTGAAATGACATTTCTCGTTTCGTGTTATCCGATATCGTTGCTATTTAAGTAATGTCGCTTTTTGTATTTTATTAGAGGAATTCATAATACTATCACAGTTGAAATCAATTCATTGTAGTGATTTTATGTTTTGGGTAGAAAACGAAAAATTTCATTACCTCCAACACTGCTATGGGCTTATAAAACATTGCAAATAATATATTTTAAGAATAAGATAGAGTAGGTTCTCAAAACCCTAATGCTCAAAAACAAGAATACATATGCGTGTAATAAAATGTTATCTTATGAGAAAAATTCGGGATAACTTTGTTACTTGGCACATAAAAAATAATGGAAAAGAGGTCTTAAATAAAAAGTTACACATAAAAGAGAAAAATAAATTCTACATGAATGTGATGCGTGTCTTTTATATAAAATAACAGAATTTACTTCGTTTGTCTCCATAAGAGGTGATATCATTTGTTAGAGACCAAACCTGAAATAGGTACGATATTTGTACGTATAACCTCTAGGTATTCAAAAATAAATTATTTTGATTACTAATTTGAATTATTTTTTGAGTTATAGTCTTCAATTCTATAATGAGAAAATATCATTCAAACGATGCACAACCAAAAAATACGATACGACGTCACACGCTTTAGACCGTCAGCCCGCTGCAAAAAAGCGTGATGATAGTTAAACGTATACCTCCTTGAGATTCGGTAATTTTGCTCATTTTCATTAACAATCAAGCGAAATAAATATTTGCCTGTGGGGGAAACGACAGATAATATAATTGTTTATTGCAATGCAAAATTGCATTTTGCAATTTTAGTTTCACGTACAGTGGCGGATTTGCCATAAGGCCCAGTAGGCCCGGGCCTAGGGCGGCCAGATACGAAGGGCGGCAATCGTGCCAAAAAAACTCAGTGATGATAACAAGAAATAACTCAAATGCAAAGTATCTCAAAATATTTTAGAGGCTCGCGTACCGTACGTATGATTATAATCTTCCTAAATCACTATTTTTGAGTATTAAAGTATAAATACTTTCGTACATCGTGCTTAAAAAATAGTTCGTACGTTTAGTTTAATATTAGTGATCTAGGAAGAATACCTATCCTATTGTTATTACAAAAACAACTCAGCGGTGTCGCGCGAACATTCTAGAAAGCTCTACACGACGCTCGAATGCGTGCGCGCGCCGCCCCGCAGGAAGGATCTAGAAACGGTGCAAGCGCGACGGAAATACGCGCGACGTGAGAGTGAGCAAGACAGCGCGCGGCATGCATACACGCGCGCGTTCTGGAAACTGCCCGACTATTCTAGTATAACGTTGCACCGGTATATATAAGCTACGGGTTTGGACGGTGGGACAGTTCAGTTTAGTGAGCGATTGAGTGCGATACTGCTTAAGTTGAATATGGACGGAAAGAAAAGGGTAAGGTTAAGTGGGGCAGAGTATCGCAAGAGAGCTAAAGAAAAAGATGATAAACAAAAAGATACGATTAAAAAAACACGGAAATTAGACGATTTCTTTGGAAAACTTGATGTTCCAAGTAGTAGTGGCGCTCCGTCAACTGATGATTCTGCAGTGTCTTCAAGTGAAAATACTTTGATCGATGTGGCAAGCATATCGAAAGAACAAGCCGAAGATGTCCCTCTAGTACCAGGAGTGGCAGGAGTAGGAGTGCAGCCCAATCCTACGGACCAGGAGCTCTACGAAATCAGCGACGATCCAGCTAAATGGACAATCGACGAGTTCACGCGTGATCACATTTGTAAGAACGGAGCCAATCAAAACATCCAAAATGATTTTCCTAAAAGTGAGCGCATTTACAAAGATAAAGCGCGACAGTTGTCGAGACATTTATTCGAACGTCAGCTTCTGAACGGTGAAAAAGTTCCGCGAAAGTGGCTAATTTATTCCAAAAGTACTGGATGTGTTTTTTGTGGTCCTTGTCTGCTTTTTAATAGCGGGGAGAGTCAGTTCGACAAAAAAGAAGGTTTCAATGACTGGAAAAATTCATATCATCGAGTGTCAACTCATGAGAATTCGCCTACTCACAAATTATCTGTTCTGCATATGAAAGAACGAAGCAACGTGCTAGGTCGCATTGACCGCGCATTAACAATGCAATTAGATGAAGAAATAAATTACTGGAGAAACATTCTGAAAAGAGTAGTTGCATGCGTAAAAGCGCTTGCGTCACGTGGTTTGCCTTTCAGAGGACACGAAGAAAAATTTGGATCAATCCACAATGGAAATTATTTGATGTCCTTAGAGCTTATCGCTGAGTTCGATCCGTTCTTAGCCAAACACATTACACGTTATGGAAATCCAGGCTCAGGATTTACGAGTTATCTTTCTTCAACAACATGCGAAGAATTCATTCGACTTATGGGAAACAAAGTTTTGGAAACAATTGTTATGGAAATATTAACCGCAAAATATTTTTCTCTGATTATTGACTCGACACCGGATATATCTCACGTAGACCAGCTCACTTATGTTATCAGATATGTCCTGCCTAATGGGTCACCTGTAGAACGGTTCCTCAAGTTTATTCCAAACACAGGCCACAAATCACAACAAATGGCAGATGCTGTTACCTCAACTTTAACTGAATTGGGAATTGACATTTCAAACTGCCGCGGGCAATCATATGACAATGCAGCTAACATGTCAGGCATATACAACGGCCTGCAAGCTAAAATAAAGGAAATTTCACCCCTTGCCGACTATGTTCCCTGTTCAGCACACTCGCTTAATTTAGTAGGTGAATGTGCTGCTGAAAGCAGCCAAGAGGCTTGTTCGTTCTTTTTTCTACTCCAAGAGTTATACAATTTCTTTGCAGCGTCAACTCAGCGTTGGGAACTCCTTCAAACCCATTTCACCGTCAAAAGTCTATCAACGACTCGTTGGTCAGCTCGTGCAGACGCATGCAAAAGTTTACGCGAATCCTGGAATGAAATCCATAAAGCGCTAGTCACCATCGAAAATGACACACAACAGAAGAGAACCGTTATATGCGAAGCAAGAGGTATTCGTTTGAAACTG
This sequence comes from Galerucella calmariensis, assembly GCA_910591675.1. Taxonomy (NCBI): domain Eukaryota; kingdom Metazoa; phylum Arthropoda; class Insecta; order Coleoptera; family Chrysomelidae; genus Galerucella; species Galerucella calmariensis. Next base: position 7,664 of record CAJUYG010004239.1, read on the forward strand.
GAACGTTTTGAAACGGCTCTCATGGCTGTTTTTTGGGGATGTTTACTAGATCGCATTAACGCCACAAGTAAAAAACTTCAGAGTGTGGAAATTGACATTACTATTGTTATAGAACTGTACGAGGCTTTAATACATTTTGTTGGCGAAACAAGAGAGAATTTCGATGAATTCGAAAAAAAAGCGAATAAACTGTCCTTCGTACAGGAATATGAAAAAGATTTTCGACGCAATCGAAAGCGTAAGCTGCTTCCTGGCGAGACTAATACAGGTGAAGAGATGCAACAAAGTGGCCGTGAAAATTTTAGAATACATACTTTTTTGGTAGTAATTGATACATTGTCAGAAGAACTGAAAAGACGCCGGGATGCTTATAAATTACTCTACAATAAATTCCACTTTATTACCAACCTGAAGAATCTAAGCATCTCAGAAGTCGAAGATAAGGCCAAAGCATTGCAAATGATTTATTCTACTGACTTAGAAGACAATTTTACAGAAGAATGTCTTCATTTTCGTTCCCACTGCAGCATAAAAAATGAGGAGCAAAAGAGTGCAGTCAGTTTGTTGAAATGGTTACGAACCGAAGGTCTTCAAACCATTTATCCAAACGTGGATATTGGTCTTCGTATGTGTGTGTGTACACCCGCCAGTAACTGTACAGGAGAAAGATCGTTTTCTTGTTTGCGCAGAGTTAAAAACTATTTACGCACTACAATGACGGAGCAGAGGCTAAACGATCTTGCTTTGCTTAACATAGAAGCTGATTTTTTAAGGAAATTGGATTGCGAAGATTTAATTAATAATTTTGCTGCGCTTAAGTGCAGACGACGAGTTTTGTAACACATTGTAAAACCTTTATTTTATTAAAAAGGAAACCTAAAACCATTTTAAATGTTTTATTCAAATTTCCAATCATCCCTGGCCTCGGAAAATATTATAAACTAGCTTTATAAGCTAGCTTTTAGTTAACAATTTTCTGAATCAAATAAAAGTGGCAATAAAGTAAATTCATGAATTATGTATCTAGTCTCTAATGATCGGTGCTGAGAAAAGGGCGGCACATGGCCTGGGGCCTAGAGCGGCTAGGACTGCAAATCCGCCACTGTTCACGTATGCCGAGACATCAAACGTTAGTTTATGAAAGAAAATCCATCGCAAAATGATCGGCATACGTGCAGCGTGCAACTTAAGGGCTGGCACACACCCTTAAAAGTGTAACAAATTATATTATCACTAAATCATATTATCAGTAGTAATACCCCTAGGGTCTTGATAATACCGAGATAATTTTGTCATAGAGAATGCTGAAAGCGTGTTGCTTGATAATAGCCCAAGGCCGCAGGCCGAGGGCTATTATCTTTGAGCAGCACGCTTGAAGGATTCTCTACGACAAAATTTTGAGTATTTATCAAGACCCGAGGAGTATTCGATAAGATAATTTTTTACTTTGTAGATATCGAAAAATTGATTGTCAATCTGACGCTTAATACTTTTCAATACAAACTTTATTAGTTTTAATCAAAAATTATTCATTTTTATTTAAAACTACTGTTGTGAAAAGTACAATAATTGGTAAATTAATTGAATCGTTAGATGCAATACCAAATCTTTCCGACATTTTTAATCCAGTTGTCAGTTTGACGTTTAATTAATTTTTAATAAAACATAAACACCAAACTGAATGAATGAATGAATGAATGAATGTCTTTATTAACAAATGTACAACACATTTGCCCCAAAAAGGCGAAGATTAGCTAGAAGCTACTCTTTAACTCTTAACCTTCAAGGGTTACAAAATATGAACAAAAACTTCATTTAACATTATAAATTAAATGTAGAATACAAAAAAAAAATAGCTTAATATAAATTATAATCAGTCGAAATCAAGAATTATTGTTTTTCAAGCAGCATATTTTTAATCGTGTGCTTAAAGGTATAAAACGAAGTCGCCGTTATATAGGATCGGTAGGAATTATATAATTTCACCAAATTGTATGTAAAGGAACGTTCAAATATGACGGAAGAATGATTTATCATTGTCATAGTGTTATGTCGAATGTTGTGCTCATGAATAGAATTTCGGAAAATAATTTTATTATACAAATAGACTGGAGTTCTAGTTTTCATCAAGCGATAGATGAAAACTAGAAAGTGAAAACAAAATAAGTTATTGATCTTTAACCAATTGAGCTTTTTAAAATAAGCCGAAATATGATCATATTTTTTGCAATTAAAGATGAATCTACAACAAGTATTTTGTATACGTTGAACCTGATTTTTAGAAACATTATCCAAACATGGGTAATATACAATAAAACAATAATTTAAAATTGAAAGAACTAACGTTTCACAAAGTTTTTTGCGCATTTTAAAATTTAAAATGTGCTTATTAATGTATAGAACACGCAATCTTGCATAGCATCTTTGCATTAAATATTTTACATGTTTTTTAAATCTTAATAACTGATCGATGAATAAGCCTAAATTTTTTGCCACATATGATATATCTATTTTTATGCCATCCAATTTAAGTATTACTGAACTTTTAATTATCTCTGTATTAGCTCTAGAACTAAATAACACTGCAGTGGTTTTCAACGGATTGATACTTAGGTTATGTTGTTTTGAAAATTGAAGTATTATATCTAAGTTAGAATTAACTGCATCCATGGCCCGTTGCATTTCAGCAAGCTCAAAGTAGTGCAGTAGTTGTGTATCATCTGCATACAGATGTATTGAACTGGTAGTTACAGCTTTGGGCAAATCCGAAGTATATATAAGAAATAATAAAGGGCCCAAAATGGAACCCTGTGGAACACCCGAAACGACGATCTTGGACGATGAATAGTTATTTTGGACGCGCACACGTTGGTTACGATTCCATAGATATGACTTGAAAAATGACAGTGCATTACCTTCTATTCCAAAGTATTTAAGTTTAGCACACAACAAATCGTGATCAATTAGATCAAATGCTTTGGAAAAATCCAAAGCAATCAGAAAAACGCACATTTTCTTATCAATTTTCTTATCAAAACTGAAAACACCACATATAGGGTATTATCGCTGTAATACAGCGGTGATTGGATGAAATTTTACACATGACTTGAAATTAAGTAATTTGATTGGTTACTATATCCAGTAAAAAATTATCACGTATATTGTAATAGTTTGTTTGTATTTGTTTTATTTTATTTAAATTTTATATTAATTTTTATAGTGTTTATACTTGCCCTTTCTTCCAGCTAGCTCATATTAAATTCGGGAACAAGAAAAACTCCTACTCTCTTTGGGTTCTGGCGCTATTAAATTATTTATTGATCTTTTTCACAGATATATGTTATTTGAATCAATCCCTATTTTCAAAATTTATTAAAATTATTTTCCAATATATTATTAAAATAAATATGTATTAATAAAATTTTGTGACGCCTATGGACAAACCTTTCTTATTACTTTAAAAAGTAGATGTCTCTGTCGATGAGTATGTAGAGTCACAGAGTATGGAGAGTTGCAAACAATTCAGTTCAAAGCGAATGAATGTCTATGGTGTGGTATTATGAAAATTTTTTTTATACCTAATAAAAAATGGAACTCAACTCAACAAAACAGTTTAATTATAATAGTGATTGCCTTTGTATGATATTTACATGAATATCAGCTCAAATTTATCTAATATTACAAAAAGAAAGAAACAATTATACAAATACAGTTACCTAACCTACAATTCAAGGAAATAAAATTTTAAATCTAAGGTGAGCTCTTATCTAATTTTGATTAAAGTGAATTATTATTGAATTTTGAAATTTATTTTAGAAGTACTTCTGATATGCATATGCTTTTGATTAAATTTTATTGGTACCAATAATTGACTAACCTTTTTAATATTAAATTTTTAACTGGTTGGATGAGGATTCATAAATTTGATGAGGTAGACGGGATTACAGGATTTCACAGGAAGATTGAGGATTCTGATTCTCCTCTGGGATGCTGGAACAACTTCTGGATGGTATTTCAGGTATAATTTAACTTTTCTTCTATTTCTCAATATTTTACTGAACCTTTCTTGGTATTTTTAAACTTTTTATCTAATTTCTTTAGTTTAATTATCAATTTATACTTTTTTCTAAATCAAAATCTTTTAAAAACCTTTTTTCAAATCAACCTCCTCTCTTGTCTTTTTAATCAACAACCCCCCGTTGCTATGTCATATTTCCAAAGCACTTGATTTTTTCTTCATAATTACAAATTTTCATAATTTCTTGTTTACTGTCTATTATTGTCTATAATATTTATTCTTGCACTATTGTAATTCTTTCTACCTTTTATATCACTAAGAACTTCACTAAATTTACCCTTTAAATTGTCCTTATTTATGAAAATCCTTAAAATTATGTGTCCCTATTAAATATCTAATATACAATTTTCTACCATCTATAATTTTATTTTAATTCATGTAAACTCATAACCAATGTTCAATAAATCTTTCCAATTACATATTTTATATAAACTAATTGTAAATTTATTTTAATAAACGTTTTAAATTTTGATTTTATTGCACCAATCACAATGCAATACATATTATTTTCTTAACAACCATCTCTAAAAATATTATTCTATGATTCTGTCTGACTGTTCTGTCTTCGCAAAACATACTTCATCTTGACAGTGACATTCAATTATAATTTAGGTTAGAATTCTGCCAAAAATATAATTTATATTGTTTATTAAATATTGTATACTAATAATTTCAATTTCAGGTGTTACTAATACATATTGATTATAAAAAAACAAACAAGCAAACTAATTTTAAATGAAGAAATCTAAATTTACTTTATTTATTACTGGATATGATAAAAAATATATGATACTTTATCAATTCAAGGTAAGTCTTTCTATTTTTATTTCAAAATTTGTATTCAAATTAATTTATTATACATATTTATTTCTTGCATTTCTATTTTTCTGAAAGCCTTTTATGAATAGAATTGATTCAAGTAATTTAATTATCTGATACCATTACAATATATATATATATATATATATATATATATATATTGTAAT
>CAJUYG010004240.1:0-17408 GCA_910591675.1 Galerucella calmariensis
AAATATGAAAAAAAAACCACAGTATTGAAATGATACTCCTGGGTCCATCCTGTTCATTACGGTGTGACTTCAATATAACTGTTGTTCCTTGTTCCTGATCAGTCCCATACCAAACTCTTCCAAATCCTGTACCCAATACTTATCCAACTTCCGAACAATCACTCTCGAGAACAGTTGAATTGGTAACTTGGCCCAATACTCAAACTAACATAGGCAGTACTTGGGGTGTTACTTGGCCCAATACTCGAACTAACATAGGCAGTACTTGGGGTGTTACTTGGCCCAATACTCGAACCCTTAAAATATAAACCAAACTAAATTACTAAACTATCCCATACTTAGGGTCATCCTAGTATAAACACAGACTGTGTTCCCAAGCAAAAATAGAACCCTAACATAACTAAGTTACAAAAGTAGATAAATGTGGCATAGTCAACCCTTTAGAAATGAAAGAAATCTTGATGGAAATAAACATTACTATTAAATAATAAAACTTGAATCTGAAATGAACTATCTTGTACTAAATGTGTTTAAATTACTAATTTACAATAAGAACTACTACATATACTGAATCTCAACTAAACGTATGAAACTTGAGTGATATTAAAGAAATTCCCTACTAAATAGTAACCTTTAAAACTATGCTTTCAACAACTCCTAACCAGTATATAGGCAACTCACACGTTATGACATAGCAACTATCAAGTCTATGATATTGTATGTATAAGGGTAAACTACCTCGATACTTACGGAAGCCTAACATTGCTCTTCGAGTTTCACTTCTGCAAGTTCAGTACTATGAAATTTATCAATTAGCCAAAGTAAAATAATGAGTTGAAATAATGACGGTAAGATAGGTTTGAATGTATGATATAAAAAGAAAATGGTTAAATAGGGACATACAACCACATTAACATGTAATTTCGTCTTAAAAGACATACAGAATTATGCTACAAAATGTATCTGAAGGATACTCCAAACAATAAAACCCAAAAAATACATACCTTCTTTCGCGAAGGGTTTCGACAAAAAAAGAACAGCGTCTAATACAGATACGGAGGTTTCTCCAACATCATTATCTCCGCCCTAGAGATTAAATCCATAACGTCCAAAATGATTAAAATCCACAAAATCCACAGCGTGGGTAGAGTGTGGTTCACCACAAAATTCCAGTAATTCCTCTGGTCCAAAAAAAATTCTTTAAATCCCATTACTCCACCAAATCAGCGAAATAAAAATTAAAGCCCGAAACATCGGATGGTTAGCACATACCATAAAATTTTTGAGATTTTCTATCTCGCCATCTCACCTTCAACGTGACTTCATCAAAAGTGCCACTTCCTTCTCTACCACCGGAAGCCAACCCTTTCAAATGTCAATCATCTGATCACCATAATTCCTACAGCCACCACGTGACTATGCTATATAACTATGTACACAACATCCTGAACAAGATTACCCAAGTTACTTAAAATTACCTACAAACTAATAAATACTACAAAAACCTCCTAGGTAAATATAAAATTCCTTATTAAATTCCGGAGCCTCCACATCGATGGTCGAACATCCACTACTTGTCGCGAGATCATAGAGAAATAAACAACGTTCGTTTTAACTGAAAGAACAGGGTGATGAAGTTAGTTTTGGGGTAGGGTTTACAAAAGATTTCACTCCATGCACTCTCAGGAGGGCTATCGTGGGTACATGAAGAAATACGATCTACCATACTAAAGTCTCGAGAACACCCAAAACAGCACTTTCGACAAGCGTATTCCTTCGCTATTTGTCGTTGAAAACACAAAGATGTGACGGATAGGAGCAGTTATAATTCACCCGTGATTGTTGTTGCCAACCATCACTCATGAAAGTTGATACTATGATATCTGACAGATCAGGAAATAAACAATACAAATGTGAGATTATTGATTTTAAAGGAAATTAATGATTCTACCTGACGATAATAATTAAATTTAGGAATACTTTGAAAAATAAGTGTACACGAATCTCAAATAGCGTTATTTTCGTATTAAGGTAAGTGAAAACCCAACGTATAATAATATATTGCATTACGACAAATGTATTCACCTTACTGAAATGGTTACAGGGTCAAATCAATGAGTACAGTTTATAGTGGTGTATCTATGTGGAGTTACAAACCAAAACCATGGAATACCGTCCTTCTGAAGCCATCACCTAATCCATATCTGGATCCAAAGCTCTGGTTAAATAGCATACTAGGTCCAACGAATAAAACTTTTCAACTATACCTTCTTCTAAACCGATATTCCCCAACCCACACAACATATATCCAGGATAATATGTTGAAACCAATACATAACTCCTTCCACACAAGATAACAGCGTCTACAACTTCTATCACTATAAATACAACCAATAACCATTTCACTTCCTACTACAACAACAATCTAAAAGCAGGATCGTACGCAAACCGTTTCACTCCCCCCTTACTTCAAGAAAAATTCATACGGAGAATTTTTCATCAGCGCTAGCTGACTTTAAATCCTTTATGTTCCAGGTGCCCTTGTCTATTCCCTTCTCATCCTTTAAAACATACGTCCATGGTGATATCCGTTTTTTTATCAAAAAGGGTCCTACCCAACGAGGTGCCAACTTACTGGTATAATACTGTGCTGCATCAGACGAAACAAAATTCTTGCGCCAAACCAATTGGTTGGGAAGGTACTCCTCGTGTCTGCGACGAAGGTTGTAAAACTTCTCGTTTTTCTGCGAAGCCTTATCTAAACGCACTCGTACATCTCTGAATAAAGCATCAAAATCCTTCTGTTTGTCAGTTAAAACTTCACCTGAATCCTCGTTTTTACCCCGTAAACTTTCCTTAATTTCAAAATCCTTACCCCTCAAAACCATGTTTCTACCAAAATTAACGAAATAGGGCGTCTGTTTAGTCGATTCATTAAATGCCGTACGTAAAGCACAGGTGACCTTGGCCAAATTAATATCCCACTTGCGGTGATTATCTGAGACATACATCGATAACATAGTTTTGATGGTCCTATTATACCTTTCCGTAGGGTTCGCTTGTGGATGGTAAAAAGCGTTAAGACGAACCGTAACTCCATATTCTTTGAGTAAATCCGAAAAAATTTTCGAGGTATATTGCGGACCATTATCCGTCAAAAGCAACTTTGGAGCTCCGAACATTAAAAACACACCTTCCTCAATTTTACTCGCAACCATCTGTGCAGTAGAAGACCTTAAAGGAAAAGTAATAGTAAACTTGCTAAACGTATCCACGACAACCAAGATAAACCTATAACCAGTGAAAGATCGCGGGAACGGTCCCATCAAATCGGTTGCTATTATCTCCCATGGACGTGTGGCCCTTGGTTGAGGAGTCATAAATCCTTTAGGTTGACCGGGCTCTATTTTATGTGCTGCGCAAATGTGACACCCCCTTACAAATCTAGCTACGTCCGACTTCAACTTAGGCCAATAAAACCGTTCGCTCACTCGTTTAAAAGTCTTTAGTACGCCCATGTGTCCTGCTAACGGTGGTTCATGTGAATGTTTTAACACCTGACGTCTATCACCTTTAGGAACTACCTCCTTCCAATTATCAGACTCATCTCCTAACGACCCAAAAGTGGTTTTGACATGTTTGAATAATCTGCCACCTACTACTCTCCACTGCGAAAAACGAATGGGATCGCTATCCACTCTTTTTAACATTGAATTATACCATTTATCCCCAAGATCAGAAATTTCAAGACTACCTAACTCTGGAACAGACCTAGACAAGGTATCTGGTACGACGTGATCTTTTCCCTTACGGTGAACTATCTTGAAATCATATTGTTGGAGACGAACGCTCCAGCGAGCCAGTCGACCGGAAGGATCTTTCAAATTTTGCAGCCAAACCAAAGAATAATGATCCGTCACCACGGTAAAAGGTACTCCTTCTAAGTAAGGTCTCAATTTCTCTACGGCCCACAATACTGCCAAACATTCCCTTTCCGTTGTCGAATAATTTCGCTCCTGCCTACTCAGACTTCTACTCAAATAACTAACGACTCTATCGCCATCTGCATGTGGTTGTACCAGTACTGCACCCAATCCATAGCCTGAAGCATCACATTGTACTACAAACGGTAAATCGTAATCTGGGCAACCCAAAACCGGAGCTTTCACTAACAATTCCTTTATCTGCTGAAATGAACTTTCACACTTGGACGTCCAATCAAATTTTCTCCCTTTACGCAACAACGCCGTGATAGGAGATATCAAAGTCGAAAAATCAGGTATAAAACGTCGATACCACGAGAAAGTACCAATAATACCTCTAACATCCTTTACACTTTTAGGGGTAGGTAACATCAACATCGCGTTAACTTTATCGGGATCGACATGAAGGCCATGATTGTCTACAACAAATCCTAAATATTTAATCTGGGGACTACAAAAATTACACTTCTCCCAACTAACGGTTAAACCAGCATTCCTAAGCCTTCTAAAAACTTCCTCCAAAATGGACACATGTTCCTCAAAAGTTTTACTGACAATAACGATATCATCCAAGTACGTAAGAACATTGGGGTCCAATTCGGGACCTAAAACTTGATCAATAAGACGTTGCCACGTAGCCGGTGCATTGTGTAAACCAAAAGGCATCCTAACGAATTCGAACAACCCGCGACCTGGTACAGTAAAAGCGGTAAATTTCCTGGAAGATTCTTCAACACCGACCTGCCAATACGCCGACTTAATATCTAACGTAGACAAATAATGTGCATTGCGTAATTTATCCAACGTATGTGAAATGTAAGGTAGAGGATAACTGTCTCGTTCTGTTACGGAATTGAGTTTACGATAGTCAACACAGAAACGATATGAACCATCTTTTTTCTTGACCAACAAGATAGGTGAACTCCACGGACTATTTGATTTTTGTACGACACCTAGTTCTAACATTTCATCCAGTTCCCGATTAATGTGGTTCTGCATAACTGGTGAGACAGGATAGTACCTTTGTTTGATGGGAGCCGAATGACAAACAATTCGATGTTCAGCAACATTTGTACAACCAAACTTATTTCCCATGAGAGTCTTGTTTCTCTCAACAACCGCTTCCAGTCGCAATTTTTGAAGCTTACTTAACGACTTTTCACCCCTTAGATGATCCACAGTAGATATGGTAACAGGAATGTCAGAAAAATGCCACTCATTATGGCTTAGATCGGGCACTATACCCATAATTCTCCAAAAATCTGCTCCCAAGATCAACGTGTGAGGAACCTCTGGCACTACTAATACTGGAATAATCCGTAATTGATCTTTAAGAGAAAAAGGAACCGAACATTCTCCTATACTCTCACACGACTGACCATTAGCCACACGACAAGAAACCCTCTTAGAAGAATCAAGTACAAGCCCCAATCTCTGTAAATGTTTCCAACCGGCATTACCCACAATGGTTTTAGAAGCACCCGAATCCAACAAACCTAATAATACGAATCCCAAAACTTTCACCTATAAATATGGTCGCTCGTCGTCCGTAGCGTGGTCGAGAATGAAATCGAGTACATTTTGAACCTTGGTCGAACAACCTACCGCAACTCCCCTTCGACCCGTTAAGAGCGCTGCACCTCGTTTCCCGAACTACAAGCTGGACACGTTTTGACCGTGAACCCTTCTTTACTGCATTTATAACAGCGTAACACCTTTGGGAGGGTACATCCAACCGCACGATGTCCTGGTTTTTTACATCTAAAACATATTATGTTGTTCCTACTACCTGCAGACGAAGTACTAACTAACTCAAGGTGATCTGATGGTTGAGCGGTCCCAGTCTCTACAAAAGCTAAATCTCTCTCTAATACACTACCCCTCTTAACCCCAGGTTCTACATACGCATTTCCCACATAGCATTGAAAGAAGATTCATATGCCAAGTATATGCCTTCAACGTCCCGTAAAAGATGTTCGTTCCGGTACATGATTAGCATATGCTGTCCACATACTTTTGAGCACATCCCTGTACATACATCCATAGCAAGTGCTAAGAATTTAAGATTCAAACTTGTTTTTTTCCGTAGATCTTTCGCATATGATTCGCACATACCATAAAAGTCCACCTAAAGCCTTTTTTTTTAATTATATTATTTAGCATGTAATAATGATTTACCATTAACTAAGATCCTTTTCACGACATTCAGCGCATATGCTAAGTATATACCTTGAAGAATATCAGAAGTATTTTATTTCACAGATATCCTAAGCATGTGATATGGATTATCAATCAGGTCAGGTAATTTTACATCAGATCTTCAGCACGTTTTATTCGTTTTACATACATGTATGAATTATTATTTACTATTTTCGTTTAATAGATTCAAAGCCATCATTGGTGTTGTAACCTTTCATTTTAAATATGCATCTGCCGATATCAGAACTAACCCAAAAGCCCATCCTTAGCATGTGCAAAATATAAAACACGGAATATTATTTGGTACATGTAAAGTCAAAGGAGAGTATATACCTTTAGCATGCGATAATGACTTAATATAATAATATATTCTTTATTAAGCTAACTTCAATCGATATTGAAGCCATTATCTTTCCATTTATAATATACACTTAGCATGAATATATCTGAATAATCTGATGATTAATCTTAAATCATATTTTTAGCATGTGCAAAGTATAAAACATAGAACATTATTTGGTACATTCAATGCACATGCTCAATACGTCCTTCGCACATGCGATCACATCCTGTTTCAGCATATTCGAAATAATACATAAACGCATCGAAAGAGGGCGCTGACTTTTATTTGTAGCTTTACACCGATTCATATGTAACCACGGAAATCAAATACCGGACCAAAGCTTAAGAATTATACTTACCTGGCATAGGGTTTGCTGTGATCAACATGGCATGGAGGTCCCCACAGAACAAGGATTTTTCATCGCACTAATTAATAATGTTACATTGGTAAATGGTAAATGAAAAATAAGAGGTTGACAAAAAAGTTAATTTCCATATCATGTACATAGCACCTAAAAAGTGTATATGCATTGCAAGCGAAAAACTTCAGATGAGCATGTGCAAAGTACATTCTTTTCGTAAGAGGAAGTGTAATGGATATCCGTAGGTCCTGCGAATAATACGACATATCCATAGCATGTGCCTAGCATCTACACTAGCACATGTATAGGAGATTAATAGCACTCGGATAGGTATATAATATATACGCCGATAACACATGCCTAGGATGTACTGTATATCAGAAGGCCCATAGCTGGAAAATGCGTAGCATGTGAAAAGAATGTGCTATCACATGCTTGTTGGCACTTTGAGCTTTTTATTGCAGGGTACATACTCAGCATCTTATAAGGACATCTTTCATCATATTCTGAAAACCTGATCAGCATGTGACCAGGGCGCAACACAATCTATTTATAGCACTTGTTTTGGTATTATGTGAGAACATGCTTTGCACATCCATGTTCTTTTTGAAAATATTCCAAGCATATGCTTAGGATGTCAAATTGCTATGTGGGTTATGACATCACGTCTGTCTTCCATCCTACGACAAGCCTTCCGCAATTCCTCCATGGTACTGGGTAAAGGATCTCTCAACCTATCTTGATAAAATGGGTGTAAATTTTTCATTATAATGGACAACTTCGCTTCCTCCGGAACATAACAACCTAACCTACTAAAATAGCTCGACATTACCGCCATATAAACACCGATAGATTCTGAAGCTGCTTGAGTCCTGCGTCTCAACTCATCAAAAAGTACGTCCGTATGATTGGCCGACAAATACTCTCTCTTAAATTCTTCAACCAATTCCTCCCAAGAATTGACTCGGAGACGTACATCCTTGTAAAACTGGTAGGCCTTATCTGAAAATAAATCTACGCCCGAATCTAATAAAATATCAGTGGGAACGTTTCGAGCAAGCCTCAACTCTTCAACTCGTTCAAAGAAAGCAGATACTGACAATGACCTTGATGTCCCTGAAAATTTCTCTAACCCCCATTTATGAGGTGGTACCGTCTTAACAGAAGACGTACGCGTTGAATGACTCGAAGAAGCATTCACTTCCGGAGATGATGCCGGACAATTTTGAACCCCCGCTTGGAATTGGTTAGCGGTGACAATACTTAGGGCGGCAGGAACACGAACACTCGTCGAAGCAACTACGGAAGACAATACATGAAACCTATCAAACAACCCCAATAACCTAGTTAACAATTCCGACTTCGTAGCCTCGTGAGCTTCATCTCCTTCCGTTAGCATCTGATCCAATCTATTCATGGCATGGGACAGCTTAGTCTGTAATTTCTGGGTTTCCCCTACATTTGCCACACCCACATAACTACCTAGTAAAACCTCAATCTGTGAACACTTGCCTTCTAATGCTGCCTTATCTTCCTCAAACGAAAAAGGGTATTTAGGATATCGAAAACTCTCCCCACTTTTTTCCAAACGAACGGCCATTGCTAAACTGGTGCGCATCTCATCAACAGGACCAATCTTTACACCTCTTAATTTTAGTTCCCATTCAAGTTCATCCTTGTCAAGCCTATTTACAGTCATTTTACGAGCCATGATGAAAGATACCTCTACCGATACTAACTTACAAATTAATTTTCAAAAATTTCCGTAATGTCCTACCAATCAACAATAGTGCAATATAGTTCTGTCGTAGTGCAATGTATTACTACCTAAGTGGTACGCTTATATGTATCTATGTTGAAACACCAATCAATAATCATACGGAGGAATTTGTTCGAAGTAAATTAGTTGTCATGAGTTATATCTTATTACTAAATTTTCAATACAATAATCAGGTTGTAAGCACACACATATATATATATAATACCCAAAAATATGATACTATCTATTTTCTTTATAACTGTTTAACTAATCTATAAAAATACAATTATTACTTTAGTCACGAATACTTTATTTAGACAGGCCCCACGTTGGGCGCCAAAAACTGTAACCACCCAAATTGATCGTTACGAAAACCGACCACTGGGTTACAGGTAAGTCCAGTTGCTCCGGTGACAACCTTTCAGGCCTTCAACTAACTGAGTCAGCGAGAGGGAGTGAGTCAAACTTCACAATTCCGGAATCTTCTAATATGGGCGCCAGCTAGGTCTCAACTCAATTATGATACTAGTCCTATCCCAAACCTAGCAAAGTGATAGGAATAAAGAAAACAATTTCCCAAACTTACCACAATATTTATATATCTATATATATTCGTGACTATAAAAAGGTACAAGGGTTATCCCCAAAAAAAATATATATATAATAGTTTATATGAAAAGTACAAAAGGTAATTATACCAAAAAAAAAATAATCGAATAGATAGTATCTATATCAAAATGTTAAGTTAAGAGAATGGATTATTCCAATTCCAAAATGTACGTAATAATATTACAATATGCAAGTCAAAGCTAGATGAATGGACTCTATGCCAATCCAAAAATATCTGTAAGAAATTTACAGTCTGAAATCAAAGTTAAGTGAATGGTCTATGCCAATTCCAAAATATATGTAATGATATTACAATACTCAAATCAAAATTAAGTGAATGGTCTATGCCAATTCCAAAATATATGTAATGATATTACAATACTCAAATCAAAATTAAGTGAATGGTCTATGCCAATTCCAAAATATATGTAATAATATTACAATACTCAAATCAAAATTAGGTGAATGGACTATGCCGATTCTAAAATACCTGTAAGAAACTTACAATACTGAAAGCGAAATTTAAATGAATGTTGGCCATCCCATGCCAAATTGACAAAAATTATATGATTACTATATATTAATCATAAGTAGTGTGAAGGATTAAATGGGCTACGTCCAATCCAAAAAGTTATGTGTGTGTGCTTACTAACCGAATAAAAATAAAAATACTCATATATGCGTGATAAATATGGCCGTTAATCGTTTGACGGCTTGGTACCAAGGCGACTTACCGATTAAGGTAACAGCCCAGTCAACATGTTACTCTCAGTTATGTAACTGAAAGAGCTCAACAAGAGAACAATTTTGTAATACCGTAGTTACCACTAAGTTATGTAACATCATGTTGTAGTCTGTTATATAACATTAGTTACCTATCAGATTCATAACAAACGGATTGTATAAGTAACACTGTCTTTGTAGATCGCCGATACATAGCGGTTACGTAACACCCAACACCCCTATATATATAATAGGATTTTTTGTGGGGATGTGGCACACAAACTCCTATATTAAACAAATAGTTGGCAAATATTTCTCCTTAAATTATGAATATAATATACCTAATATATATTTTTTTTTATTAAAGATAATTGCGGTATAGGGCAGTGCAGTAAGATATATTCAATATGTATATTTTATTTGTTGTAAAAAATTCAAGATTCAAGTCATAGACAAAATAAAAAACTATTTCTCTATTATTCAAGTTTCCCAGTAACTGCTACCATAGATATCCTACTGCAGCTAAGAATCATAGAGATCTCTATGACAAGAATACATAACCTCATTATATGTCAACTGTCAATGTTAGAATCCCGCCGCTTTCTTGTACATTTTTTGCAAATTTGTTGTGTGTTTGCTGGTTTGCTCCACGTTTGCTCTGCCGTTTGGTAATAATAGTTTTGTTTGTGCCATTTTAGTGAAGTAAGTAAACCATTTTTTTGGCAATTTATAAATTCAAGGCATTTTGCTTGTTTACTAACTATAAAAGTGTAGGTATCTCTTGATTAACTTTGTCTGGGCTGTGTACTTATTTCAAAAATATATTACGATTACTACAAATACTGCATTAACTTCTGATAACTGGGGACTAGTTTTAATACAAGTCGATTATATAAAAGCTTATCAATTTTTTTTTTCAGTTTTCAACCAAGTATATAAACCTTAATTATACAGGTGTCAATGTTAGAATCCCGCCGCTTTCTTGGACATTTTTTGCAAATTTGTTGTGTGTTTGCCGGTTTGCTCCACGTTGCTCTGCCGTTGGGTAGTAATAGTTTTGTTTGTGCCATTATAGTGAAGTAAGTAAACCATTTTTTTGGCAATTTATAAACTTAAGGCATTTTGCTTGTTTACCAACTATAATTAACTTTGTTTGGGCTGTGTACTTTATTTCAAAAATATAATATACTAGTTCTTAATACGATTACTGCATTAACTTACTCTGATAACTGGGGACGAGTTAATTTTTACAAGTCGATTATATAAAAGCTTATCAAATTTATTTTTCAGTTTTCAACCAAGTATAAACCTTAATTATACAGGTGTAGTAATCACAAGTAGTAATGCCTAATAAACGTAAAAAATTTTTTGACTTGTCAAACCGTCAGAAACTGCGAATAATCAATTTAGAACTGACAGATACTCCACACATCTCAAGTACATGCATATCTTCTGAAAATTCTCCTAGTATTCAGATTTTACAAAATAAAAACCAAGAGGCACATAGTTCAAGTCACAATGATGTATTAAAATGTGAGGTATCAAACTCTTTTTCTAGCAATTTCTCTGATGCTGAAGACGAGGCTGAAGATGATTGTAATTTCTTAGCTGATAGTGATTTGTTTGAATTTCCCGATGAACAGAATGAAAATTCTAAACCAAACATTAGTAATACCAACATTACATCTTTTACCAATGAATTGAGAAAATGGACAGTCAAATATAATATTCAAAAATCTGCTTTATCTGACCTTTTGAAACTTCTTAAAGAACACCATGACATTAATTTACCTGCTGATGCAAGAACTTTGATGAAAACTCCTGTTAAAACTATTTCCAAATTAGATTTGGGTAATGGTGGACAGTCAATGTATTTTGGGATTGAGGAAGGAGTAATACGAACCTTAAAGAAATTTTATGTAAAATCTCCTGATCTTATTAAATTAGATTTTAACATTGATGGTTTACCATTACACAAATCCTCCAGTAGCCAGTTTTGGCCAATTTTATGTTCTTTTTCTGATGAAAATATCTATACTGAGCCTTTTATTGTGAAAATTTTTTACGGCGCTAAAAAACCTAATGACGTAAATGTTTTTCTAAAAGACTTTGTAATAGATTTAAAAAATATTTCAGAAAGAGGTATTATTTACTGTGGCAAAAACATAGACATTATTGTTCATGCTTTCATTTGTGATACTCCGGCAAAGTCATTTATATTGGGCATTAAAAACCATACAGGATATTTTGGTTGTAATAAATGTATACAAGAAGGGGAGTTCATTCAAAATCGTTTAGTTTTTCCTGAGCTAAATAGTACATTACGCTCAGATTTGTCTTTCAGAAACCGTACACAACCTGAACACCATCTTGTATCATCAGAACTAGAAAATCTAAATATAGACATGATATCACAATTCCCGTTAGATTACATGCATTTAATTTGCTTGGGTGTCATGAAAAAAATATTAACTTTTTGGATTCGTGGTACATTGGATGTTAGAATTAAAAAAAATATAATACCTGAAATGGTGGAAAAGTCAATTTCCCTTAAGGTTCCAAAAGAATTTTGTAGGTCTCCAAGATCAATCCTGGAATTTGATCGATGGAAAGCTACAGAATTCAGACAGTTTCTATTGTATACAGGTATGTACATTTTAAAAGATGCAGTGAATAAAATGTTATTTGAACATTTCCTTTGCTTGAGTATTGCTGTTAGAATTTTATCAGACAAAGAACATTGTCAAAATTTATTTTATTATGCAAAACAACTTTTGCACTATTTTGTTAAAAAATTTGAATGTTACTATGGCCGTCATTTTATGTCATATAATGTTCATAATTTGTTACATCTTTGTGATGATGTTCAAAAGTTTGGCACACTGGATATGTTCAGTGCTTTTAAGTATGAAAATCATTTGTTTAAATTGAAATTGAAACTAAAAGATACATCTAGACCTCTTTGTCAAATCGTCAACAGAATCACTGAAGAAAATTTACTACTTTTACACAGCCCTCAAAATGTGAGTTATCCATATGTTAAATTTAAGAATGGAGATGCTATGTCAGTTATTTTCAACACTTTTTGTATCAGTTTATCAGAGTTTAATAATTTATGTTTACTAGAAAATAATATTATATTTGCTGTTAATGAAATTTTGATAGTATCTGAAAATATATTCTTAAAAGGTAAACAGTATTTGTCCAAACGTTCATATTTTCATTCCCCTTGTGATTCTTCACAATTTGATATTTACATAATATCCAATAATGTCACTACTGAATTCCTAACATATCCTGTACAGAAAGTAAAAAGGAAATTGTTATCTATACCCTTGAAAGAAAATGAGTTGTTGGTAGTTCCACTAGTATTGTGAAGTTGAAATAGTATATTACACAACAATCATGTAATGATGGTTATTAATACACAAGCATTAACCATTACATGAAAGTTGCATACACTATTTTTTCTATAAAAAATTTGATTTAAAAAAAATATAAAAATAATGCACTAACTGGAAGCATGTACAGATCGAAAATAACCTTATATAAGTATACTGTTATACAAAATTAGTGATAAATTATTGCTTGAATTATTGTAAACAGAAATTAATTTTAATTGATTAGTTTGAATATGTATTTACCTTGGTCATTAAGTATTTTTGATCTGGTGCTCGACGTTCCTTTTAATAACTAACGCAAAAGATTTAAACTGTCAACAAACACTGTCAAACATTCTACAGAAAATATTGGGTCTGCCTACTTGGGTATTTGAATCTAGATTTCTATTGGTAAATTTTTTAGTTTTATAATGAAAACCATTGTTGAGTATCATTATTAAACTGAAAATTGACATTTAATTAACAACTTCTAGTATAGGAGTAGAAAAAGTATACATAATGACTCATCCATATGCCGTTGTGTACTTTAAAGATGAACACTCTTATTCCGAGATTCCAGCAGACTGGATTTTATCGGATGAAACATGCTGGTGGCCAGAATGTAAAAATATAGCGTCCTTAATCTTAAGAAAAGCAGTTCCAAATGAAAATAATGGCCAATGGAAAAAGTACAAAATAGAGGTTGTTGGTTTTTATGGTAAGAAAAAGATATATATCAATCACATTTAATGTTTCATTAGAAATATTCATTACAGCTTCGCTAGAAGCAGCTAGAAGAAAAGCTATAGATTCAGATTGTAGTTCTGATGATGGTAATATGGGTAAAGGGCTGAGAAAGAAAAAAAGATCAACAAAGATATATAGTGATACTTCAGAAGAAGATGATTACAGAGGTATGTTATTTTAATTGTTCTAAAAACTTGTTATAGGTATAGGATTACAACTTTTATTGGGTTATTTCAGAAAGAACTCCACCACCATCTTTGAAAACAAAAGTTCTTCGAGAAACTCCTAAAATCAATATTTTGGAAAATTCTTTTGTGGAAAACACAAGTAAATACAACCTAATTTTTTAATACTCAAAACTTCACGTTTCTATATTTTCATTACATGTATTGATCAAACTATTGATTAATAAATTTTTTTTATGGGTACAATTTTGAATTTTAGCCAATATTTGTTTTTGTTTCTTGTAGGTGAAGAATCCAATAAATTAGCAGAATTAGCTAGTAGTGCATCTGAAGACATTGGGATTGATGGGAATAATACTCTAGTGGCTGATATTCCTAAACATCTGACACAGCTGGAACTACTGGAAGGTACCAACTTTATATTTGTCTAACAATTTTATTAATTACATTTAAAAGATGGATGAATTAAAGATTCTCAACTATATTTCATGGTAATTTACTTGTGCAATATTTTTCTTTTAGGAAAAATTGATAAATTATCCATTATGATGAAAAAAGTCTTAATATATGTAAAAGGTACAGACGATGGACTCTCACAAAATGAAAAAATTGACAAAAATATGGAAATAAATGTAGATATTATATTGGGAAAGTTACCATTGCAATCTGTGGAAGGTATAATGGACCTAGAGGCAACCATAAAGGATGATAAAGATTTGAGAGAAAGATTTGTAAGTATTTGGATCAATTGTGACATAAAAAACATTGTATTCTATTCATCTTTTTGAATATTTTCAGATGAATTATTTGAAAAATATAGGAGGAAGAACTACGAAAGAAATGGTATCTAGAATTTTAGCCAAATTACTGAAAAATTATCTAGGAGTTCAGTGTTCATTATTGGGAAAAAGAAATCATTTTCGTTTTAAAGATTTGAAACTAATGGATGTGATAATAAGTAAGTATAACTTGAGCCAACAAAAACATCTGTTAATTATAGCTAATACACTGTAACAAATTCTAATGACACTTAACTGGGGGTAGGAGGTAGTTCGGGGATAGAGCTTGGGACTTGTAACACAGGGGTTGTGAATTCGAATCTCACTCAATGCAAAATATTTTCCTAATTTTTTTATGCTGGGCCTTTCACTTCCCAAGTAGCATTATTGTATTTTTCTATATACAGTCACCCAAAGCCCTATATTTTATAATTAGATTTGAAAGTATTAACATCCTATTTTTATCAATTTTTTAGCTGCTGTTCGTCAGAATTTTAGTTCAAGCAGCGAAAGTGAGATCGAGCTCTCAGTTGGTGAATGGCTTAGGCTAAGCAAGCTGCGGATGTCGAGGGAGAAATAAGATATTTTTATTGACACTTTATGACATTCAATAAATTAGTGCAATATGGCTTTCGTATTTTTTACTACACTACATCCATTTTTCAGCAGTAGATATACCGAAGTTTTATCAAGTTAACTATATAATTACATATATTGTATAGTGTGGCCATTGGCTATTTCTTGGAATTTTGTGTGATCAATGTATGAGAAATAAAAATAAGAAGTGAAAAATCTTAAAAAGTGTTGAAAATATTGGAATCTAAAATCCTATATGAACGGGCTATATACAAGGTGATGTTACTATTAGTTATAAGTAACTTATGTAACATTAGTGTTATATAACAAATATACACGTGTTTGTTATATTTATGTAACAATAATATTTCATGAACATAATACATATGTTACTTATAGGTTATAAGTAGGTAACCTAAAACGTGTATGTTACGTAACATTCATCTACTGGTATGTAACCATGTTATGTATCTGAGCTAGGCGTTTCATGTTACTTGTAGGTTACATGTATGGTATAAGCCACATAACGAGATACCTAAAGATTGTAAATTTTTATGTATCAGGTATGTTACAATGTTGACTGGGAGTATATTACCCTATTCTGCAATACTTAAGAATCTACTTAAATCTACATAAAATATGAAAAAAAAACCACAGTATTGAAATGATACTCCTGGGTCCATCCTGTTCATTACGGTGTGACTTCAATATAACTGTTGTTCCTTGTTCCTGATCAGTCCCATACCAAACTCTTCCAAATCCTGTACCCAATACTTATCCAACTTCCGAACAATCACTCTCGAGAACAGTTGAATTGGTAACTTGGCCCAATACTCAAACTAACATAGGCAGTACTTGGGGTGTTACTTGGCCCAATACTCGAACTAACATAGGCAGTACTTGGGGTGTTACTTGGCCCAATACTCGAACCCTTAAAATATAAACCAAACTAAATTACTAAACTATCCCATACTTAGGGTCATCCTAGTATAAACACAGACTGTGTTCCCAAGCAAAAATAGAACCCTAACATAACTAAGTTACAAAAGTAGATAAATGTGGCATAGTCAACCCTTTAGAAATGAAAGAAATCTTGATGGAAATAAACATTACTATTAAATAATAAAACTTGAATCTGAAATGAACTATCTTGTACTAAATGTGTTTAAATTACTAATTTACAATAAGAACTACTACATATACTGAATCTCAACTAAACGTATGAAACTTGAGTGATATTAAAGAAATTCCCTACTAAATAGTAACCTTTAAAACTATGCTTTCAACAACTCCTAACCAGTATATAGGCAACTCACACGTTATGACATAGCAACTATCAAGTCTATGATATTGTATGTATAAGGGTAAACTACCTCGATACTTACGGAAGCCTAACATTGCTCTTCGAGTTTCACTTCTGCAAGTTCAGTACTATGAAATTTATCAATTAGCCAAAGTAAAATAATGAGTTGAAATAATGACGGTAAGATAGGTTTGAATGTATGATATAAAAAGAAAATGGTTAAATAGGGACATACAACCACATTAACATGTAATTTCGTCTTAAAAGACATACAGAATTATGCTACAAAATGTATCTGAAGGATACTCCAAACAATAAAACCCAAAAAATACATACCTTCTTTCGCGAAGGGTTTCGACAAAAAAAGAACAGCGTCTAATACAGATACGGAGGTTTCTCCAACATCATTATCTCCGCCCTAGAGATTAAATCCATAACGTCCAAAATGATTAAAATCCACA
>CAJUYG010004241.1:0-11645 GCA_910591675.1 Galerucella calmariensis
TCGAGTAATGAATGAAGTAATATATTATTTAGGACCACTTAAATGTATGTAGGGCTAAGACGTCGGTAAGTGAATTACTTACCGACGTCTGAACGGTAAGTAAATCACTTACCGACGTGTTAGACTTAGAAACCAGTAAACACAACCTACCGTCCTGACAACCGGTGCTTTAAATAAACAAAAAAAATTGATCGCGCTGAAATTGCCGGCTGAGGACGCACTTGGTAGAGGCAGCAAACACACACAACGGAAGACCGCCGAAGAAAAAACCACCGAGGCTACACGGCCAAAGAGAAGACGGCTCGCCCCCAGCTGCTAGCCCTTTTAGCTAGGGACGAGCTGTACGCCGAAACGCGAACTACGATGATGAGACCCATCGGATAAGATGGGGGGAAGTGATGGATGTCCTCCCCGGAGATGTACCTCGCTTAGAGAGGAACATCAAGGTTGTGTGTGTGTTTTCACTGTCCCACTGACAGTTCTCGTCAGATCTGTACTTTGTTGTTTACGATCAATTATTTTCAGTTGGAAGAAGAAGCTGGTAATCATTAATTCCAAAGCCTCTTCGAATTTGGCTGAATACAAACCTGATCATTTTATTTATCAAATTTATGGTTAGCTATATGTCAAAATACCATAATTAGTGTCCGGTGTTGAATTTTGTGTGGACTGTAATAAGGTAGGTAGTTGTCGTTATTTACACATTTTTATTTAATTATTATTATTATTATTAGTTAGACGACTCGGCTTAATCATACCAATAGCCCTAACTAAGTTTACGTCTAGGCTTAGTCAAAACAGAATTTTATATTTTAAATCACAGTTGACTGAATAAATTGGAAACAATATATGATGTGAATTCCTTAAAAAGTGAACATTCAATATAGTACAGACAATAACCCATTGGATTGATGCGAATTGTTTAAAAAAAACCAGACACACATAAAAATTTCTCAACATTCCATTATTGTGGAATACTTACACCAAAAAAATCATCCATTCTTTTATTCAATATAATAGTTATTTGTGTACCAAGGCCGTAATGTTGATCTTTTTTGGCCGAATCTGAAATTTGCGGCCGAGGCGTAGCCGAGGCCAAGCAAATTTCAGGTGAGGCCAAAAATATCATACGGCCGAGGTGCACACAAAATTTTTTAAGCGAGTGTCTCATCAAATAGGTAACAACTTTTTTTTACAATTTTGTTTCTAAACAGAGACGAAACTGGAAGATTAGATTCAAATTTTTATTAACCAAATGAAAAGTGTATTATTAAGTAACAAAGATGTGTACAGAATTACTTACAGTAAGTATGATAAACAGAAGTTGGGTCATAACGAAGTTAATAAATTAGGGCATTATTTGCTATTAATTGTTATGTTAAATGTACATTTACTACATTTTGAAAATGTAATACCACTTTTAGACATGACATTGTTAACAAACATTTCATTTTCTTGATTTTCCGTAACAATGGTTCTTGCTGGAAAGCTGCTTACTGAAGTACCATCTAATTCAATTTCTTTGGAATTATTTTGAACAGAAGAACGCATACCTGAAGTACCTTTTCCTCCTGCAAGAATTCTATTTGAAATTTCCTTCTTTCTTGAAATGGAATCTTCAATGTAGCCTTCTGCTACAGAGTTAGAAATAACTCAAATAAGCAAATTAAATGTTTCTAGTAGGTTGCCCTCATAATGACTTTGTTTGCAAAAGCGGCCGTAAAGTAAAAAAGCGGCCGTAAAGTAAAAAAGCGGCCGTAAAGTAAAAAAGCGGCCAAAAAAGATACACTTTAGGGACGTTAATAGATCCGTAAAACTTCATTTTTTGTGACACTCGCTTAAAAAATAAATTAGAAGTGTCCGATTTCGTGAAACGATAGAGCATTAAACCGTTTTATTTGACCCTATCAACGGCTTCATTAGCTCCAGCGCCGCTTCCAACGTTATAATAAACTTTATAAATTACGTGAGCTGTAATTTTTTATACACACAAACCAGATAAAAGTGGTGGAAAGTATATCGGCAGTGATAGATTACAATTTCAACTTAATTAGATACTATAATAAAGTGTTATTGTCACCGATAAATCTGTTAAACATAAGATAAATGTAAATTCCTCCGGAAATTTGTGTCGAGGAAATGCCAAGACATATTTAAGACTAATTGTTACGGTTGTTCATTTACACTAATAAATCAATTTTCTCGAGACTCCTTGATTAAATTTGTAGGTGTTTTAAATTGCCAGCTTAAAACGCATTGGCTTAGACGTGATAAACTTTTAATTAAATTGTGAACATTTTGTTGAATTTTTAGATGATTTTAGTTCATATGGTTGAATTTTTAAATTTGCAATCGGTTTTTAATAGGATATAGTAATAGTATATTTAACAACAAGGTGGTGAAGACTATTATTATTGACCGAGCGGAATGAGGTGCGAGGCTTATAGTGTCTTTACCACCGTGATGTATATACAATTTTTTCCACTACTAGCCAAATTTAAGATACAAATTAAAAATAATTGACATTATACACTATCTGCAAAGAATCTGTAAAGTAGGAAGGGTGAGTGTAGGCTAAGAGCACTTATGCCACATGTGACCCATTTTACATCCTCCCAAGGAGTTTTCCTCCTAGGTCATCGTCCATCCTGTAATTCCCAGGAAGGTGGACAGGTCACTAGGAGACATCCCCATTATATCGGCAGATGTAGGCCAAGACTCACCAAACACACATTCTCTTATTGACGATAACTCCGGATACTCACATAAGACATTCCCGACAGTTTCATCTTCCTGTTCACACATCCTGCATAAAGGTGTTTTCTTAGTTGACAGTAGCCAGTCGGAAGTCCTACTGTTAAACGTAAGTTTTTCCTGTTCATCTCCAAATATTTCTTCGACGCCAGCTTCCCAGGGTCGCCCAGGCTGATCCTGGCAAGACTGCATCCTTTGATTCCATCGCATCTCTTAAGGGATTGAGCGTGGGTCTAACGTTTGGCTAGTTCCGCAATTGTCGAAGTCGTCAGGTCGTAGGTGTCACTGCGTCCTAAAATTTTTAGTCCAGCCGCTTCCCTGACTAAAGAATCGGCATTACGATTACCTTTACTCCTGTCGTGCCCTTAAATCCACCTCAGGATAATATTGTTATCAGTACTTGCCCCGATATAACACGTTGTCTGTTCAAGGCTAATAGGGCTTGTCTACTATCACTGCAGATTGTTTTGTTTTTGCCAGAAATTCCTTTTCTGGTTAGTTCTATTGCAGCAATTGAGATACCAGCCAGCTTTGTTTGAAGCACACTGGTATTGTTCCCCATTCCCCACTTAATCCTTAGGCTAGTGCTCTGGAGTAAACTCCACATCCTGAGCTTTTTTATCATTTTTGAGCCATCTGTATATATGCGTATTGCATTTGCAGCATCTGACTCTATGTACTGTTTTATTTGTATTTTGTAGGGTTTATTAAACACAAGCCTGGATTCAATTGCATCATTGGCTGCCTGCAGCAGAGGTAGCGCAGTAAGCCATAGGCTTAGCCTCAATTGACTCACTCCTACTTCGGGGCTTACACCAGCGGTGACTTTATTTTTGTTTGACTGTTTTAACAATTTTTTAATGTTATAAAAGCCATTAAATTAAAATTAACGTGTCAAATGTGTCTTTTACCTCAATTACTCCTTCATTCAATTGTTTGGTGTAGTTAAGATGTAATAGGTGTTTGGAGTTTCACAAAGTCTCCTGACGCCCAATATTCTGAAATTTCATACATCTGTATCCTAACCCTTCGAAATTCCTTTATGCTTCATTGAACGTGTGAAATCTCTTGTTCTATCCAAGACAGTATTATGTATATTACAACATTCACTATTATACGTCTATGGCCAGTCAACTTAGAATTGAGCTGCAACACAATAATATGAAATTGCATAATAATATTCAGGTGGAGAGCGAGAACAAAAAAGAAAATTTCCACTAAAGAACGTATATCATTTCATTATTATAATTTCTCATAAATACATAAATATGGTGAATATGAAACTTTTGACATAATTATATCCAGTTCACAAGTGGCATAAATGTCCAATCAATGAAGTAAAAATTTTCATAATATCGAAAAATTATTCGAAAATGCTAGGATCGACTTGAACAATTACGTCAGAAAAAACTGCATATATAATTTTAAAACGGGCAATTTATGGACATTGAAGCTAAATGGTAAATTTAAAATGGTCATATTTCGTTTGAAACATATCATAGGAAAAATAATTAAAATGGAAATTATTGGGAAAAAACAGCGTGCCCCAGTAATTCCCTTTAAGGTAACACTCTTTAAGGTAACACTCCCCCGCAATTCGTTGTGCTCCTTACCTCTAAGCCCCTGTAACTTTGTTATGAAGTAACCTGAAATTCCAGCTAAAGAGTAGGTATAACGTAATTATATTGAATTTTTATGGGTCCGGTAAGGTTCGCGACCCTCGGAATTTTGCAACGATTTTTTTAAAATAGAAAGCCCTATTGCTATAGAACGTTTTAATGAAAAAAATTCTTGGATTATTCACTTTTGAAAGAGAAAATCGCAATTGAAAGTACCAAATATTTGACAATTTTTGACAATTCTGTCTTGATATCGGATGGTCACAAATTTAAGAAAGAGCGGAGAATGGGCAATTTTGCCAGCTTTCCTTTCCTTAGCTCGTTACGAAATAGCACCAAGATTTTAGATGTATCTTTTCACATATAACACCGATGTACTTACTATCTTTATGATCTAAAATGTATGTATTGAAAATGTATTTTTTAGACATAATATTGTATGTTCCACAGGTACTAACTTGGTACGTATATTTTATGACGTTAGAGTAAAAACAAAGAATTATGTATATTTTAATTAATACTTTTGTGACTTTTAGTTGAAAATTAACGTCAAATGTCCCGATAAGTAGGTATATAAATATTTGTCATATCACGAACCGATAATAAAAAAGAAGGGTTTTTAAATTAATCGCAAGAACACAGTTCCAGTGGATTGTTCTATTCAAATTAAGCCATATTTTATATTTATATTGCTATTATTCCACATTCGACAAATGTTTACTTGAATAAATGGGAAAATATAGTTTTCATAAAAAGATACAAAAACCTCATTCATGTGCGATACAAATTATTAGACACTTTTGCGAGAAGGGGAAGGGAATAAACATGTACCTATGTATATAGATAGACATGAATATAAAATGATTTTTATTCCATATAATGTTTTCCAGAAAGGAGAAGGGAAGTCAGTATGCTTATCAATGAATTTTATAATTCAAAGATCTTGATTGATTGATCGACCTGGCGCGCATTCATGTGAAATACAAATCAGACAATTTTTCGAGAAGGGGAAGGGAATACATCTCTTCACCTCAAATTGACTGACTTCATGGAATTCCTACTAGAGCAAAAAATTCAACACATACCCCTTCCCGACCAACTGACACAGATCAAAGTGTAACTATATATCATTAAATACGGAGCAAGAGAATAAGAAAAAAATTGTTAACCTAACTATTATATAAATATTCATGATTATAAATGCAAATAATTTTATATTGTGATATATTCATGTAATCTATTACAATGTATTCAGCTGAAAGAAAATTAAGACCATTTGACAACGCCGTTAGGAAGTGTCACCTGATCCTAATTTGTGAACCTAAGATATCTAGACATAAGATTTTAGTGTGTAATTTTATAAGCTTAAGTGTCAAACGAAAATATTTATGCTTACGAATATTTCTGAAAATTGGCAAAATTTAAGTATTTTCTGTCGGTTTTTTGTGTGAAACAGACTGACATTTAGTTCAAGATAATAACCTTTACTGTTTAAAGTGAAAATATGTATCGTGAAATAGCATGAATTAGTGTTGAAAAGGTACAATTTTTTGAACTAAAATCTTGATTTTTGAAGTAATTACTGGATGATCCAGCGAAATTTTTTTTCTAATCTGCTTTATTTCAGCTAAGCTTTCAAACAAATCTAAAATTAACATAAAATTCCGAGGGTCGCGAAGTCGACCAGAACCATTTTTATATTTTGAACGTTTTGAAGTTTTCGATTAATTGTAACATTTTTCTTTTTCTTTTTTTATACCTTTTGAAGAGCAGAGACCGGCCACTAAGAAACAACAGCAGCTTCACCGGTTTTATGCCCCAACAGACATTTAATTACACTTTTAAGTTAAACAGGGTTGGAATATCTGCACGATATAACCAACCATTCTGGTTTGTAATTGATTGTGTTATAAATCTGCTTTTTTATTCAAAAACAGTCATTTTTCAACTGAACCAATAAGACGTTTTCAAATATAAAATAACACAATGACATTTTAAATACAAATCAGAGCCATGGGTAACAAAATTTGCTTTGATCGACGAACCTTGAAAAAATTAAAATTTGGTCGCTGTAAAAATCACATGTGAATTTTGTCAAAGTAATTGGTAGCTTTTTTGTCAGTAGAGAAGATGGCGCTGTTATGGTATTTTGCCAGTGAAAAACAACACTAGTGAAATAGTCAGTGAAATACCCCGCTTTTGTCAACCAAGTCATTAATTGGATTAATTTGGCTATTGTGCCTTATTTCTAAAGAACAGAAACGTTTTTTCTTGTACATTCCATTTTAATGATTTTATTTTTATAGTGGTAAAGCTTTTACACGTGAGAGAATGAGAATGGTGCTGTCACTTAAACTTCGAAAGATTTATTTTGTTGTCTGAGTAGAAAGGGCTCTTTGAATTAAAAGAATACTGCTCTTGTAGATTTCATGAAAATACTTTAGGTTAATGGTGTTAGATTTTCTGGTTGATGAAGAATTCCTAAAAAACATTTTTTATACCAACAAAGCATAGCTGGATGTTGGTTACTATTCATGCTACGCGAGTGGATTTTTATCACTTATAATAACACAAGAAGTTTGTATTTTATCGGTAAATTTGGGTAGTTTAATGAGAAACTGTCAACTATTAAAAAGGAGATGTCCCTACGGCTAAGATTTTCAATTTCAGATATGAAATACGTGATTTTGCAGTTATTTGCTTCTCCTCCACACCAAGCTAATTCATACGACAAAATATGATATCATTTCATCTGAAATCCGTTCGGTTCATTTTTGTCATATAATCAGGCCGTTGCAAATATTCTACATCTACTAACAGCTGATGTACTGGATTTTCTCTTTGCGGGTTGTTTTTGTAGGATTGTACGTTTAGCATCACGTGCAACTCATGATGAATTAAACTGTACATCCTTTGTAGTCTCCTCCATGACATTTTCGCATAATAAAAGCCCAATCTTGCAGTATTAGATTCAATTTCTTGATGGAAGTATCTGGCTCAAATTCATATCCTTTAACATAGCAAAAAGTAGAAAATTGTCGCCAGATTGATAATTGAGTTACGGTATTAAGGGCCAGTTTCATAATGCTTTTAAAGGAACCTTTAAGCGTAAAAAGTCATTTGTAGTGTAGTGATCTGTTTCATAATAAAAAATTCACTATTAAAGATTCCTTCAAGTTAAATGTCAAATTTTTACCATTTTTGAAGCTTAAAAGGACTTTTAACACACACATGTCAACTCAGATTTCAAGTGTATTTTTTATAGTTTGGTTATTGCTAGTTCTAAACACGTTAAAGCATTAAAAATGTATCGCTGGTTAAGTTCAAGTTTTTCTTCCTCGAATTCTTCAGAAGATGAAGACATTGCTGCTAACTAATGAACATTTCAATAGATTAGTAAATATGTAGGTACTCAAGTATGTAGGCATTTAATAAAATTATGATAACATGTAAAATTTGAAATAATCTATTTAAAGAAATATTCACTAACTAATTGGAGATATAAATTAATATGATCAATGGGAAGGCTCAACTTTCGTTTAGCTGAAATCAGTTATGGGAAAACTGTTGCCATGGCAACGATTGTTGTGATTAGTAGTAAACAAAAAACCAAATCATATGGTGAGGAAATGCGTGGTTGCCAAGTTGACCCCACGTTCGTTTAGCTGAAATCAGTTATGGAAAAACTGTTGTCATGGCAAAGATTGTTGTGATTAGTAGTAAACAAAAACCCAAATCATATGGTGATGAAATGCGCGGTTGCCAAGTTGACCAGTATCGTTTAGCTGAAATCAGTTATTGTAAAAGCGCGAATTGCGAAACGTCGACCAGGCGCGCATTCATGTGGAATACACTTTTTCGAGAAGGGGAAGGGAATGAACATGTATGGATATAGATAGACATAAATATAAAATGAATTTTATTCCATATGATGTTTTCCAAGAAGGGGAAGGGAAGTCAGTATGCTCATCGGGAAGTGGTATGTGTTGAATTATGATAATTTTTTTTGCTATAGTAGAAATCCCATGAAGTCAGTCAATTTGAGGTGAAGAGATGTATTCCCTTCCCCTTCTCGAAAAATTGTGATAAATTGTATTCCACATGAATGCGCGCCGGTTCGACGTTTCGCAATTCACACGCGCGAACTTCCCTGACTTCCCTTCCTCTTCTTGGAAAACATCATATGGAATAAAAATCATTTTATATTCACGTCTATCTATATACATACTTACATGTTTATTCCCATCCCCTTCCCCTTCTCAAAAAAGTGTTTTATAATTTGTATTCAACATGAAAGCGCGCCGGGTCGACGTTTCGCAACTCGTCTAACCATATACATTCATGTTTATAACCATCCCCTTCCCCTTCCCCTTCTCGAAAAAGTGTGCAATAATTTGTACTCAACCTGAAAGCGCGCCGGGTCGACGTTTTGCAACCGCGCATTTCCTCACCATATGATTTAGGTTTTTGTGTACTCGATACCATGGTAATGGCTGCCATGGCAACAGTTTTTCCATAGCTGATTTCAACTTAACGAAAGTTGACCCCTCAATTCCTTTTCCGCTTTCATAATAAAATTTCTAAATCTAATAATCTCATATTTTTTTGTACTCTTCTTCATCACGCATTGATGTTTATTACTTACCGTTATAAATGTGAACAATAAAAATACGGAACTTCAAACCACCAAATAACCAAAAAATAAACACAAATTCTGCCAAAAATCCGTCAAATTAAGAAGGAAGCTGACGAGCAGTGCAGCCAACACAATATATTCAAGCCTAAATGGGGATTTTATCATGAGGACGCGTCCATACTATTATGAAACTGACACTAGTTTTAAGAGAACCTTTAAGCTAAATGACCCTTTAGTTAAATGCCCATTCAAGCAAAGATTATGAAACTGGCCCTAACAGACACACAGGTATTAACAATATGAATAATTTCATTGTTTGTAGACTTACCGAATCGACTTATTGTTAGTGTTCAATACTTGACATAAATGTCAAACAAAGAGTTCAGCTCAAGTCTTTTATCCCATTTAAACCGAACGCCCTTTTAACAATCACGTGACATCAAATTCAATAAAAAACTTGAGAGGTGTCAAAGGACACCCGGATGGAACGAAGTTCCTTTCGATTAATTAGTGAAGGAATTGTACATATACATTCACACACCGAAACATTTATATATATATACATATATATATATGTACTCTGTCTGTCTATTCTTTCATACACGTCATAGATGCGCGGGACTTTGTAAACACAACAGAGTGTATATATATATATATATATACTCTCTCGACTTCGTAAACACAACAGCGTATAGGTTAGAACACGCACGGCTTGCTAAATACATACGTTCTGAAATTGTAATATTAAAATATGATTTGTTTTTGAATTTATTAAAATTATGACGCTAACACTTGCTAAACACACAAAATGTGGAGATTATAATGCGTATGACTTGGTTAGCACAATAATAAAGAGAGGTTATAGTGCGTACTTGCTAAAAATACAAAAGCATTTATTATTATTATCTGTATATAATCGAACATTGCAGCATGTAATACCTTTCTTCGCATCTAATACACATGAGAGCTCATGGCAGCATGTGTTGAATGCCTTGATATAGACGCGTATGTTGATGGTTCGCGCCCGGACTATGGTGAAATTTTTTTCAATTTATTTGCTTTCTATAAGAGAGAAAGATACAGACAGAGAAACATGCGATGCGCACAGCTTACAATAGCTTCCTATATCAAAAAGTGTCGTGACAAAACTTTTCGTAAGAACCATTGGTTTATTTTCGTAAGAATTTTATCCGTCTAGCCTCCTTTCACAACGCGCGATAAGGAACTTCGTTCCAATAATCATGTTTGGTAAGTAGACAAAAATAATATTAATACTTTTCATAGTTTGGCTCTTAAAGGGGATATACGATTAGATAGCTGCATTAAAAATCTTACGCCAACTATACCCGTCTTGAGCCAAGTTTCCTTTAATGTGATAATTCGGTCATAATTTCATGCAAACTACTTTTTGAAACGTGAGGATATTCTTAAGATAACGATTAGCTTCCTCTCTAATTATGGGCGCATTTAGGCGGGACACCGCCTCTCAACTGTTGAACATCACACGCAACGTCAATTATTTGCGTTTTGCTTACTTAGCGCTGTCAAATATGAAATAATAGTATATTATACCCCAAGGTGGTGAAGACTATTATTATTGACCGAGCATCAAGATTATTTCGCGAGGGGATAAGCCCCAAGCGGAATAAGGTGCAAGCTTTATGAATGTTTTCAACACCATGGTGTATATAGAATTTTTTACACTACTAGCCAAATTTAAGACAAAAATTGAAAATAATTCACAAACGAGAAGCGTTTGACTGACAAATGCACTGTCAGTTCTCGATATATTATGAACGTACTCATTATATGTCATCAGTCATTTTTGGTTGAGCGCGAATTTTAAACTGATGGAATTTTAATTCAAATGATTTTATGTTGATAGGTAATTTCAAGCAGCAAATATGTTAAGGACAATCTCCTGGGCTTACAAAATTATGTTGCACAAGTTTTTGTTGAACTACTATCCCTGAATTCTCAAAATATTTGAATTTGTCCATTATTGACCTAGGTTAATAATAAAAAATTATTAATCACTAATGGAGAAATTCAACTTCTTTTGGCTAGAAGGAGTAATAATTGTCAACTTCACAGCTAGTAGTGGAAAAAATGTATTTTATCATGTTTGAGGTTGCCAAAGTATGGATTATTCCAGAACACCTGCCTTTGAATTTTTTTACAAGGTTACAGAGGCTAAAAATAAGTGAAAAACAATATAACACGTGGGAATTTTATCACATGCGAGATAATAAAAATTCCAGATTCGTTAAGTATTTAATTGAAGGAAAACTTCAATCCAATTTGCAAGCACAAACTTTTAAACAAGATAAATAGTTTGCAAAAAGCTCCGGTAACTGCAAAGTTGTATTCAGTCGCATAACTATCACAGATCCAGTCGAGATCCTTAGGATTAGTATTTGCGGTTCAGAAACTATTCCAATGACGTCTGAAATTTGCATATTGCATCCATTATAGAAATCAAATCTAGATTCTAATTTCACTGAATTTCTGGATGTAATCGAAGTTATTTGATGAGTTCATGCATGTATTTTTTTATACAGAGCAGTGCTAAATTATGGAACAAATTCATTATTCTGCAAGTAATTTATTTATTAAACTTCAAAATATTATTGATT
>CAJUYG010004242.1:0-17403 GCA_910591675.1 Galerucella calmariensis
AGTTGTTTTAACATGTCAGTCAGGCTTAAATCTTCTGAAATGTTTAGCCGATAAACACTGGGGAACCGACAGAAAAACTCTATTGATGGTATATCGAACATTGGTAAGATCAAAAATAGACTACGGCTGCATTGCATATTATACTTCCGCAAAAGAATCAACATTGAAGCGTCTTGACGTTATACACAATCAGGCACTAAGGACGGTTTTGGTAGAAGTTTTGATAGAAGACAGATTCTTAGTTTAACTTATGCAGCTAAAATATCCAGCAACAACCAAAAAACCCCACTTACAATTTTCCAATTTTCAGCTTCCTTCCAAAGTGAATATTGGAACCCTCCCTTTTATGAAAGAATTCGCAGATATCTGAAAAATTGTAATACCGAATCATATCCTTCAACCTTTTCAAGCAGATTTTCCTATTGCGATATTCAACCTAGGACACGCCATTTACCTAAAATAAATCACCACTTATCTTTTATTAATAAACATGATGCTGGGGACCATATTGTTATTATACAAGCAAAATTTGAAGAAATGATAAGCAAATAACAGGAATATACACACATACAGTGTGACCCATTTTTAATGGAAACACCCCCCTATAATTTGAACTTGTAAACAGAATTCAATATTTTTTTTTGAAATGTCAAGTACTAAAAGGTCTACCTTGGAACAAAATTTGAAATGTTTATTCCAATTTTCAGGGCATACTACGATATTTTTTCTTAGTCGAAAATCGAGATTTTTTATTAGCGATTTTTTTATTGAAAAAATCACTACGCCACTCGATTCAGAATACCTCTAAACAGGTGTGACCAAAATTTCATGAAAAAATATTCATTAATAACAAAGTTATGACAACTCAAAAATTCGAAAACTCACACAGCTAACAGTCACAAAAACACCCTATATCAACAGATATAGCCATGAGAATATTTTTTTATGATTTCAACAAAAAAGTGCCGCCAGATGAAAAAAAAACAGATAGCGTAAATTTTTTTAATGAAAATAATGGAATTACATTCACACAATTCAACTAATAATGAAGGAAAAAATTTTAATTAACGTAACTATGAAAACTAATTATTGAAATGTTTAGATTCAGTGCAGCAATTGATTCAAACTCATATTCTAGAAGCTTCTACTAATCCACCACGTATTTCGATACATTTGTCGTAGCGCTTACGAATGTTTCTGATTACGTTCCTTAGTTCTTGTGGGGTAATATCTGCACATACCTGTCGAATTCTTGCACAAAGTTCATCTCTTGAGCGGTTTTTGTAAACCTTTTGTGTGAGAAGTCCCCAGAGAAAAGAGTCCAAAACTGTGAGGTCTGGCGATCTGGGTGGCCACTCTATAAACGGACTACCACGGCCTATCCATCGGTTTGGAAAATGTTCGTTAAGCCATTGCCTCACAGCTCTGGCAAAATGAACTTTAATAAAATTTGATCGCTCATTGATTGGAAGCTCGTGAATAGCATCCCAAAACTATGTGTTTAAAAATTCTAGAAACCTCTGCGCATTATGTTTTCCTCAAAAAAGAAAGGACCAATATTACGTTCGTTCAATATCCCACACCAGACGTTGATTTTTTGGGAAGGCATTTATTGTTGAATTCATAAAAAATATTTTAATGGCTATATCTGTTGACATAGGGTGTTTTTGTGACTGTTAGCTGAGTGAGTTTTCGAATTTTTGAGTTGTCATAACTTTGTTATTAATGAATATTTTTTCATGAAATTTTGGTCACACCTGTTTAGAGGTACTCTGAATCCAGTGGCGTAGTGATTTTTTCAATAAAAAATCGCTAATAAAAAATCTCGATTTTCGACTAAGAAAAAATATCGTAGTATGCCCTGAAAATTGGAATAAACATTTCAAATTTTGTTCCAAGGTAGACCTTTTAGTACTTGACATTTCAAAAAAAAAATTATTAAAATCTGTTTACAACTTGAAATTTCATGGAGGTGTTTCCATTAAAAATGGGTCACACTGTATATACAATATGTCCCCCTAAGTTGGAATCATATTATGGAAAACTTTTTTCTTATTAATTTTAGGAAGAAAAGTTATTCCTCATAAAAAGTTCTGTATTATCTAAAACCTATAATACAGTCATCAAATTTTTCAGTCGTATACGAGCTGTGTCAAAAAAGTATCAGAATTAAAAACTACGATTAAATTTGTAATTACATTCATTTAAATTGAAACTTCAGATTATTTTATTTTTTACCAATGTTTCTAGACTAGTTAAAAATGTATGGGAAGCAAAGGTGATTGTTAAAAGAGACAGAGGTAGACCCAAAGAATCCTGGGATAACAACATAGCCAAAATATAAACAATTAGCAAAAAATAGGAAAGAATGGAAAATTTTTATTGAATCTTGAAATTTTGAGAAATCTCCCTACACCGAAAGGTAGAAGGGAATTTGATTATATATATATATATATATATACCAATGTTTCTATTTTAAATGAACATTTATCTCTTGTGATTTAGAAACACTTCTAATCTTCTAGGTTTTCCTCTTACAGTACCTACCTGTCTTTGTCGATTGCAAAGTAGTATATAATAAAAAAAACCAGTAGACATTTTTTTTTACTTTTATAAGCTTACATTATTGTTTGTATACATAAAAACTAAAATAGACAGCACCAATAAGAGTATCTTACATTGTGTGACAAGTCTGTTGAATACATCTGGAGACAAAAATATAGCAACGAGTTTAGTATCCACCCTGTATAAAATAGTATGTTCTGTTTTAATTAATTCCTTGGAAAACTCTCCTGAGAGAATCTAGAGGAGTGGTTGTTTCATGAAGGTCTGCAGAAACATCGTTAGGAGATCTTGCAAAGATGAAGCCAAAATGAGCAGAAGATATTAACGTTTCTGCTTGTATTTTTGTCTGTTATTTCTAGCTTGGTGCATAAGAGATTGTTTGCAGTTTCACTTTGTTTTAGATTTATAAGTTGTTAGCTTCAGGTCCTTCAAAGCAGCTTGGCTATCAAATCCAATGCATATTCTGGCTGAGTGGGAGTTCTAGACTTGTTAACAACATGAATACGGTCAGAGGGCCCAGCTTTCCTTACAGTTATCCATAAATGTAATTCACCAGCTCTTGAGATGCAAAAAGAATAGAAATGGAATAAATGCCAGTGGGAAAATTAAAATAGAGTTCCTTTATGAGCCTGTCTTCTGAAAAGTGTGTACCTTCTTACAATTCACTTTGAAAATATGATTTTCTCAATTTCAATCACCGGAATTTCGAATACTAGTATCCATATTATTGACAATCCAAACATGTATACACAAATGCCCCAAACGTCAAATGCCTAAAAATAAATAAATGAATTCTGATATGTGAAGACCAAATTTTTCTGTTGAAATCGCTTTGCTACTTTATTACTCCTTGGACAAGCTACAGATCGCCAGACCATTGGTACATTATTTGTCCAATATCCAAAAAGTACTTGTGCTTATTTGGGTTCACTTAAATTTTGACTTACCACATGTAATATACTAAAATATATCGAAGATTTTGCTGAGAGAGTCATCATCTTCAAAATCGTTACATGTAATAGATATATGCTGAGTATAAACTTGTTCAAGAACTGAAATATCGGATGCGAGAGAAACTTGTTTATTATACCTGTAACAAATGAAGTAAATTATAATTATTAGTAGTAAGTTTAGTATATGCAAAGGATATAGTGGAATTGTATATTGTGTCACAAGGGCAGAAAATCGCTCGCTCGTGCATCTAATAGTCTTGTGCTGCTAAAGAATTCAATTTAAATTATAAATTAAATACATAGTAGTTATAGTATCAAATAGCTTAACATAAAATATCCCACAAATGCACTGGTTGGTTGCACACGTGCTCAGTTCAAGTAAGCAAATTTGACTTAATACAAATTTATGGATTATTGGAGCGAATTCTAGAATTATTAAATACATGTATCGACTCCGTTACAGATGGCACTGTTGTTCCACGTCACACATGCAGCGACATTTGACATAAATCTATTTAGGATGATTATTATATGTACTATTAAATTCAGTTATTCCATTTAAATTTAATGTATTTTATTCAGCAATACCATACATACCTCCTTGGTCGGTGGCACAAGCACAAATGATCCATCCAACAGCTAACGAAAAAAATGGTCTTATAAGAGTAATAGCTATGGCATTTTCAAATTTTCGGTACTGTGGTGATCTTAGTGTGATGTGACCTGCTAGTACGCAAATTACCATCGCTGATAAATTTAATACCCATAAACAAACTAATTGTATCTGGAATAAAATATTTTTTATAAATAAATGAGATAATAATTTTTCTCCACGACTAAATAATAACGCACTCATTATTTTTACATATTTAGCTGCATAATGATATAAATTCTTGACACCAGTGAATAATAAAAAGAATTCACTCTCGTTGGCCAATTACATTCTATTATTATCCGAATCCACGCTAAAATGAATTAAAATGAATAAATCAAATCGTCTTTTTAAAACATCAAATACCTAAGAACGCAAATCACTTCTGACAGCGCGTCGTTTGAAACGTCAAAATAATTATAAAATCATAATTTTACGAATTATAAGAGAAAAAAATGGACAACAGTAGCGATAGTGAATATATACGCCTACCGGAATTAATTTCATTTATAAATGTAAGGGTTCCGATTAAAAATATGACGTATATATATTTACTCTTTACATTTTTATAAATATGCTCTATAGCCTAGTGGTGGTTGACTATGGCGCGGACGATCGAGGTTCGATCCTTACTGGAAGTTTTTTTATTTTAGTCGTGGAGAAAGTATAGTCTTTTACTTGTGTAGAATGGCTATTATTCACTTCATCCGCGTGAATAATAGCCATAATTCTACACTCGTTGAAGAATATACTATTAATTAACAAATCACACTACAGAAAATGTTTATAACCTTAAATTTGATAAATAAGATCAGGATTGTATTTAGCCAAATTCGAAAAGGCTATGCAATTAATAATTACCAGCTTCTTTTTCTAACTGAAAATACTTGAGAACTTTCAAAATACTGATGATTTTCCGTGTATTCATGCATATTTTTGTATTATTCATATAAATAAAACAATAATATTAATATTCACTTTTCATAATTAATAATTGACCGTAAACAACAAAGTACAGACCTGTCAAGAACTGTCAGTGTGACAGT
The DNA here is from genome assembly GCA_910591675.1 of Galerucella calmariensis. NCBI lineage: Eukaryota > Metazoa > Arthropoda > Insecta > Coleoptera > Chrysomelidae > Galerucella > Galerucella calmariensis. The sequence continues at coordinate 5,217 of CAJUYG010004242.1, forward strand.
AGAAAAAATCGTAAGACTTATTGCCGCTACGAAAGTAACGCCTTCATAGTATTTTAAATCCTCGATTGATAGGTTGAGCTTGAGCGTAATCCAAACATCAACCAATCAAATTTTTGTAAGTCAAAGATTAGGGTTAACGATTGTAATACATTTAAACGGTTCATTATTGTGATATTTTGATTAGGATTAATCACAGACCTGCCTTTTTTCCATTTCTTCCTACGTAATGTGTTAGAGAGACATTAACAATCGATGACGCACACCAAGAAGGGTATTATTTCAACCATATCAGAATATCTTATCAAATGGGCACAAAATAGCTAATAACAAATAGGGAATTTAGTCTTTAAGTCAATTGCGATGTCTTTTAAGATGAATGTGGAATTAGAAAATTCTTATGTTCTGTTAAAATTTAACAGAACATAAGAAATACGTCAACTGATTCATTAATCGTCCAGCATTGAAAATAATTATAAATTTCACAACTCACCTTCGACAGTTGAAAGGTCCTCTTTTTCTTTGTCAAAATATAACCTAAAATAGCTCCCAAAAACCAAGGAGTGGCTCTTGTTTCTGTTTTAAAATAATACTGATTCATGTATGTTTTGAAGGAACTCCTTAAAATAAATTCATTAGAAAATAATACAAAATAAAATTAAATAAGTAGTAGGTGTAGTGATGAGCAAAGGAAAACCGAGATAGTCTTGGTTAGGTACCGCGGTCTTGGTCTTGCTAAAATTATTGAGTCTTAAGGGCGGCAGCCATCCTCGTTGACATAAGAAAGACAGTAACTTCCATATGCCTTAATCTATTTTCAAAAATATAGACTCCATGCATAGTGCGTTGAAGGTAGATTCCAGAAACAAATAAATTAAACACATTTAATTTTTCAATCAGCAACTAGAGGATCAACTAGCTCTATTTATTATTGTTTCTGAGATACTTCAAATACAATTCCATAACTCAAACTAGCTTACAAAAATAGACTCAAAAATAATTTTAATCAAATTCTTGAGTCCGATTTTCTTTCCCCAAATTCTAGGAAACGGTTTCCGAGATACGGCCAGTCGTCACTATCAATCAATCACCTTGTATATTTTATTTAGATGAAGAGTTTTAGTTATGCATGTGGTTTTGGTTTTGCATTCTTGTTATTGATTAAGATCAAAACTGATTCTGCTCATTACTGAATAAAAACTTACGAATATTTACCTGAAGTAATGTGTATTAGTGATTGCCGATAACTCATATAAATACGCTTTTGTGAAAGAAAACGCCATCGAAACTAAAGCAGCCAAAAGCAGTACAGCAATTCCAATCCTTGAAGATTTTCTTAGTAACCAAAATATAAATGGCGACAGTAAATATAGCTGCATATCAACGTTTAAGTACCAAGTTTGGTCAGCACACTATAAAAATATATATTGTCATGTAACCGAAATCTGTTTATTTTAACAAGTAAATAGGGTTTTTAAGTGCAATAGTCCCCAAACTAACAGCTGTCTATCAATATTACAGAGTTGTACTGAAATTACCAACCTCCTCATGATACAAAGCTGAAATGATGTAGTGGCTTCAAAATAAAGCTATTTGGCGGAGTAGAATTCAATAAGACCTCTGGCGGAAAAAATTGTTACTGTCGCAACGAGTAAAATAATTCGTTTTGCATTGTTTTTGTCAACGTAATTACCGTGAATTCGTACTTTATTGGAACTTTAGTTCTTTATGCCAGGTTATGTTTGAGCGACCAGGGGTCGCGACGCAAAAGATCTGACCGTTACGCGTTACGTTACGCTGCGTTATGTTACATTGCTTCGTTATGTGCCTTGCTTTTGCGTGCTTGTGCCTCCTTAGTCTCTCTCTCGTTTACGAAGCAGCGATTCATAATAATAAATATGCTCATACCCGGATTCGAACCCGGGGCCCGCGTGCAATGCGAGCATTCTAACCACTGAACCACCGATGCTATATTGAAATTCTATGCAAAGCTGGTATTCGCAGTGCTAGTGATCTACTTGAATTTGTTCGGATAAATTTTTACTATTATTTCCATAATTTTTTTTTGCGCGATTAAGGGGTCTAGCTACTTTTCGAAATACAGGGTGTTGAAATTTTGAAAACTTGAATGTTTTAATTCGATAACTTTAAAATGGATTGATAAATTGATTTGACATTTGGCAGGTAGTTTTTAAATGTAAAAGGGCATATTTTGAAAGAAATTGTAGTTTGTGCAACTAGTGTGGATATGATGGCCATATCGCACGAGGACGAAGATGAAGCACGACGCCGTAGGCGGAGTGCTCAATCGTTCAAGTGCGATATGGACAATCCACACGAGTCGAGCAGCATATTTTTTCTACGACCCACTTAGGAAAAAATCTAGAAAATAAAAATTTCTATAAACTGTAATATAATTTCAAATTAAAAATTTAACAATTCAATTTTATGTTTCCACTAATTTGGTGGTAAACGAATGTCCAATTTGTATAATGCTACGGTTTCCTTTTTTAAATATACGATGCTGTTATAAGTAGATGTTGCCAGTCAGACTCCCTCATGGAGGGTACCGTACCATTATCTATAATAATGAATATTCTGCTAAATATTTCAAACGTCTACCTGTTGTCGTTATTAATATCAAGCAGAATGATTATTTAAAAATAAAATTAACAATAAGAAAAAATTACTCGCGGGGAATCGAACCCGGGTCTACCGCGTGAGAGTCTGGTGTGCTTACTACTCAACCACCAAAGAATATGCAAATTGTTTATCTATAACGTCAGATGTATTACATAACTTTTGCTTAAAAGAAACTAAAGTTCCTACCGTGTGTCCCGCGACACGTTCTACCTTTTTGTTTAATTTGTGTCAGTGACAAGTTTAAAACTGTGTTTTTCTATGTAACTCAACTGTCGTCAATTCTTAGGTAATATTCTTATATAATCAGAGATATTATGGAAGAGGTTATGTTATTCTATTTTATGTTTTCATTACAGATCAAAGAGAAAATAACTTTTGTAGATAGAATTATACCAAAAATAAAAACACGAGATCAGACCTAAAACTAAACAGTTAATTGAACGCTTGTTGTACTTTTCACAAATATCAACCATACCTATTACTCCAAAAATAAAAATATTAGAAGTCAAAATTTAGTTTAACAACACAAAATACTATAAAGCACAATCAAAAAAAAGCAAAAGTTTCACAAAACACTGAAAAAAACTAAAACAGCAAAATAAAACCACTTAAATATCAAACGGCTCACACGGCAGCTGATTTGTTTTACTCGTTGCTAAGATGACATTGACATTTCAGAGCGCCATCTATCGGGAAATTAACAAAAAAGAATAATGAATACACCACAAGCCGCAAGGAACATAATATAGAAGATATTTAGACAAAAGGTATAACGTGATAAATGAAATATGAACTCCAAAACACTTATTTGTACAGTTCTTAGATTTTTTTTCACAATTTTTGGCGATTATGCACTTTATAACCGAGATACAGGGTGTTTTATAAATTTATTCTATATCTTTCTAGCCTCATAATATCCAAGTTACCCTGTAGATTATTTTGAAATTTGGTACCTACACGTAATAACCATTACCTCTAGTAACTCCATCAAAAGCATCTCCAAAAAGATAATGCAGGTCCGGCTTAACAAAAAACCTCAAAACCTGTCTTTCATAAAAACACCACCCTGTATATATATTAAAATTGCTTTTTATAATTGGGAAGAGTACAAAAAAATTGAATCAACTCATCTCCTTTTTATTTTTACGCAGACAATTTCACTATCAAAAATTTACCGTCAAAGTTATAATTTATGCATGTTTTGGGGGTTAACAATGGTATCGGAGAGGTTTTTTTTATTTTTTAGGTTGGAATGAAATCTATCTAATGCATCTAGAAAAGAATTTTGAAAATTCAATTGAGTTTGTATGTTTACGAGTACAGACCACTAAAAATGTGACGTACTTAGGACATACTCATTCAATATGTTTCGAATATTGCGCACACCCTTTATAAGGATATGTATCTGAAAACTATGCACATCTACATTCAGATAAGAATAACGAGAGTAAAATACGAGAAATGAATTTATACTTCAAAAAAACGTAGAGATTTTTATTATTTTCATTAATTGACAAGAAAAGAAAACAAGATATTTCAACAACATTGTCCAAACGAAGCAAGTCTAACCTTTTTGTAATATTGCGAATGGACCTTCTCCTTTTGATCACATCTGGATTATTTCTGATCCTTATACAGGGTGTTCGAAATATATTGAATGAGTATCTCCTAAGTAGGGCCCTGTAATCACATTTTTCAGTGGTCTATACTCGTAAAGATACAAACTCAATTGAATTTCTAGGATGCTTCTCTAGATGCATCAAATAGATTTGATTTCAAGCTAAAAAATAAAAAAAAAACCTCTCCGATACCCCCAAAACGTGCATAAATTATTACTTTGACGGTACATATTGGGTAGTAAAATTGTCTGCGGAAAAATAAAAAGGATATAAGTAGATTCGATTTTTTATACTCTTCCCAATTATAAAAAGCAATTTAAAAAAAATCCATATACAGGGTGTTGTGTTTAGGAAAGACGAATTTTGAAATTTTTCCTAAGCCGGACCTGCATTATCTTTTTGGAGATGCTTTTGATGGAGTTTCTAGGTAATGGTTATTAGGTGTACCAAATTTCAAAAAAATCTACAGGGTAGCTCGGAAATTATGAGGTTCGAAAGAAATAGGATGCATTTATAAAACGCCCTGTATCTCGGTTATAAAGTGCAGAAGACACATTAAATATAGATTTTTGGAAGCACCAAAGTGATCCCCATCTACAGTTGAACTTAGGCCCTTTCTGAATGAAACACCCTGTATTTATCACTTAATAATTTTAGAAAATAATCAATATTTCCCAATAGTTACTATTCAATTGTTGGAAAATATCTTGTCAATTTTGATTTATTACAGCTTTGTAATATCTAATAAACACCTGATTTAAGGATTATTGCATCCCAATACTCTATGTATACATCATGGTATGTCGGTGATCCGCCAAAAACGGCCAAACTCGGCTAAATAAGTTTTTTATTGAAAAAATTAGATTTTCCTTACCATTTCATCAACGTTTACGAAATTTTGAACATACAATAAAGTGGACCACCAATATTTTTGACAGTATACTGTAAGATCTACCATTTTCGGCCAATTTGGTCCGGAACCTAAATATTTCACTGCACTAGTATGAAACAATATCAGGCCTATCACAGCTGGTGTTAATCTAAAATGATAATTATAGTTATTCATGATGACTGTCGACTAAAGTGGAAGCACGAATAAATGAACACCTTTCAAAAATTTCACCCTACATCCATGATAAATGACAATTTTCCCAAATAATTGTAAATATTTCATTGGGCACCTATGATGTAGATTCAACGTGGCAATAAGACCATTCCTGGTAAATTATGCCAGAACTCTTTCTGCACTCTAGGTATTTAATGTTTGTTTAGTAACGCGTATTGAGTATAAGTAAAGTTCGGGAAAATTCTGTTTGTCTGATGCATTTTTGGTTTCCTTCATTCCCTGTACACATAAAACAATGGCGTGAACTTCCGCATGAAATTAAGTTGTAAAAGATCCTAAACAGGTTGATATTTCGATCCTAACATTGCTACTGGAGTCAAACCATTTTAGTCACAATACTTTCGGTAGGTAGGCGTGGCTAAACAGATTTTTTCTCCCTCATTGGTTGCGAGGTTAAGTATAGCTAATGTTGAGCCTCCAACTCGATCGGTCACCCAGTTGAGACCTCCAGTTTCCTTTTCCGGTATAAAACCTAAATTTTCAGACCCAATGGCACAAATTCCATACTATCTCGTTTTAATTCCTTTATTTTCCTCTGTAATAACCCATGATAAAACGAATTTCTCCAAAAAGATTACAAAACAAAAATATTAAACTCTTTTTTTTTAACTCACCTGATGTATCTATGGAGATAATGTTTCAAAATCTTAGTAATTGTCATGTTTTCTCCCTTATTCTTCTTGAAAAAGACATAAGTTACTAAAATACCTCCTATTAATAAAAAAGTGTCACAAGCAAGACCACCATTGTATATCAACATGCTTATCAAGGAATCTGTAAACTACAAAATATCATAAATCGGAAACCTCTTCGATAATAATTTACACCCAATAAATATGAAAAATAAACCAACATAGACAATGTTACAATAGTTTCAACATAAAATTATGTTACGGATAATGATGAAATGTGGCTGACGAGGAGAGCTGCTTAGACTACAAACACATTACTTTTAAATTCAATGTAATATTATCAGAGAAAAATATTGGTGTCTCCATATTACCGACTGAGAAGCATATGAGGTGATTTCAGAGGAAAATCTGCTAGAAACTAAAAAGGGCTTCATAAGCTCCTTTAAATAAGTTTGGTTTTTGGATAAATACCTAAAACCTAGAGAAATATTGGGGCTATCTTTATACGTGTACTGTCTACAGCACAGTCGACAATTCAATTGTTGACATAATATTGTCGATATCGCCCAGCCTTGTTGAGATGTTGAGAAGTTAGAATTACTGTAGAATTCCAAAGCTCATTCCAAAATTTGCATTTAGAAGTTTCTCCCACGTAGTGAGCTTCATAGAAATGAATTTTAACTTACATTGACAAGATCCTTTGAATTTATAAGTACTGCATTTGCATATCCCTGATACACGTGAAATGCAACGACCCAAAGCATACTTATAACTCTTAATCCATCAAGACAAGATAAATTGGAATAACGTCGTGGTATGTTGAACAAAGTTTTACAGTTTTTATTCAAAGAAAAAATTGTAAGAATGGGGTGCAGGGCTCCTGAAACAATAACATCATCTTTTAATAATAATTAGTTATCAAATATCGTAATGAAGCCCGACTGAAGCTCTGTCATTTTGCGTTAGTTGCACTCATGGGATTTTCGACATGAGGGAATATTCGACAAAATATAATATCCAAATTATACTCACTTTTTGTCTTCCATTGATTCATCGTATCTAATACTGTAGAAATAATTATAATTAATATAAGTGTGCTAAAAACTGTTCTGAAACGAATAAAAAACAAAAATTTCAATGCAAATGAACCACAGCTATTTTAATTTTTAAATAATTATGAGCTCAAGCGTGTCAGTAGTCTTTTGATGCAACTCACATTCCAAAAATAGCACTTGAATCCAACTCTGGATTGGCATCATTTTTAGTTTGACACGTTACTGAAGATAGTCTGAGACCCAAAGTATCAGACATATTCATTAATTGTATGGCATCTGCTTCCGTACAATTACTGGGTAAACACATAGCCCACTTAGGATTATCAACTAATTTATGTCCTTCGGCCACCTTCAACATCAGATTCCTTAAGTAAGCCTGGAAAATATAATGAATTTAGTAATAAACCAGTGTAGTCTGTATAAAGTCAGTTGGAACCACCTACAGATTCATTACATAAATCTATGGAGTAACCCAATCAAAAATTTAAACTACAGTCGGCTACTTAAATCACCCATTTTTATGTATAGTTTGGCAAACTTATTCGAAGCTATGAAATGAATGCGACCGAAAACATTCGATATTGCCACAAAGAAGCTTCTATTGATAATAATAATGATGTAGTCGAAGAAGCATTGAATAGAAAAGTTGTAGACAATTCGGATTATATCCGCAGTTATACTGTTGAAACTGTTTACTATTAGAGTAGTAGAGACGAGGACAAGTAAAGACATCGTCAACACAAAAAAGAGTAGCATCCCCACTAATTTGGAGTCTGACGGTCGACGATTGTTTTGTGTAGTTCTACGTTAAGTAACACTTATGTGCAAACTTGCATAAATTTTCAACACACTCGCTTACTGAAAGCTGGAGCAGCTTGCTTTTCAATTTTAAAATTTGTTCATTTAATATATATAAATATTATACTCACATGCTTTTGTAAATAACTGGAGCCTCCATGAATGGCAGAACGATTAACCACCACATTTCCTGAGCAGTATTTCCCCAATATCTTATCGCTCTTAGATTGTATATCAATGCATTGTTGGAAATTTCCCAATTCTCCAAAATTATAGGAAAGGAGTCCTGATGGCAATTTGGCGGTGGAGTCAAACACTGTAACGAATAAAAAAGTTTGCTTAAGAATAACTGCCAATTTGACAAGCATGAACACCGACAAAGTACGTTTTTGACCGTTCACTAAGAAGTAACAACTACTACTCGTTCTAATTGCCCCCGATATACATTGAATTACAATTCTAAGTTAAACGGGTTTGTAAGATATAACCAACCATTCTGGTTTACAATTAGAAGGGATAACATCACTAATAGACTGGTTTCGGCATGTTTGCGCCTCTTCAGTACGAAGAAGATATCCGTTCAGCTCTGAGAGCATAATCCTGGACTGCTAACCCCAAACCAAACTTCTATATTGGCAAAAAAACATCTCGGATTTGTAGTTATTTATTTATTTACAGTTTTCTGTAAGAATTGACATATTTTAGTAAACCCTGTTATTATTGGACAATCCATTATGACAAACAAGCTCTCGCATCTATTGTTAAGGAGTATATGAGAGCAGAAAATGTTTTATTTTGGCTACAACAACTTTTCCTTGAATATTATTTCCTTTAATAAAATTTATTATGATAATTGAATGTTATTATTAATATAATACATAATTTCTTGTAATCGTAACACAAACATTCACACATTGTACCTAGTCGTAAACAACCAACGTCATAATAATCTTGATCTTAATTGTTTTTTCTTAACCTTAACTGACTCCATATGTATTTCCATATATTGAAAACAATATTTTTTATTGAAGAATTATCCCTAGAATACGGGAATACCAACAGATTTTAATGCTAATTTCCGGTAAAGTTTTTGAAAATATTGCAATGAATTGAGCTGCGTTGTAGAGGCTGATCAATTAATTTACTGCTTGGACCCTTACTTCTGCCATTCTGACGATAATATTTTAATACATCGAAATAATGAACAATAATTGAAAATTTTGATATATTTTTAAAACTTTTCAGAACTTTAGTTCTTTACGTTAGGTTGGAGCGACCGGGGGTCGTGGCGCAAAAGATCTGACCGTTACGTTACGTTGCTGCGTTATGTGCCATAATCGCGAGCGCTCTCTCCTCAGTCTCTCTTTCTCTCTCGTTTACGAAGCAGCGATTCATAGGCTTCAGAGCTAGTCTCTCGGCGCAAAATGTTGATTGTCAGCATACATTGTATTATTAATTACAGTTAATAGTTTTCTAGCTTCAATATGAATTAAATTATATAATTTTTATAAATTAGTGAAAGTGTATAGAGTGTATAATATAACATAAGTGCAAAGTAAATATTATGGAAAGTACTTCGTGTGAAAGTGAATCAACGGAAAATGAAAATGGCAATACGTAAGTTAACAAAACTAGAATGAACCGGGATGGGATTGTACGGACCAGGAACCAATCACTTCAAAATCTTGGGAGAAGCACCAAGTATCTTTCAAGCGAAAATTCACCCCATGAGGCTTTCAGAAGAAAACTGAAAATACAACTGCTGTTGAGGCATCAACGAAATCTTAAGACCGTCTTCAACTTCGAGCAGGGACAAGAAATGGTTGTTTATATTTTACGAATGAGGTCCTTATTAAATCGCTTCACAAGGAAAAAAAAAACATTGCATTCCAATTAGCTGGAGAAAATAAAATTCAGGATAAGCTTGATAACGAAGGAAAACTACCTGTAGTGGATTTGCTCAAAGGCTTTTTGAAATATCCAGAATCTGTTCCAGATGCCCGATTACGACCATCACATCAAAATGCTGAAGTATAGTCTCGATCTTTATTGACAATAGTTGAAAGTTAGCTGATTTTCAATTTGTATTTTTTCTAATTTTTTTTTTACAAGAAATAAGTGACGTCCATCATATAAATATTCATAAATCTCCCATAGCCAGCTCTGGGAGCTTTGTTATCTCCAAATTTTAAAATCAGTTTAGCACGAACCTCCTCTATTCAATTTTCAAATGTTGATTCACTTACGCCATACGCCGAGAGTTAACAACTATGTTTCACACTCCTATATAATCCTATCACAACAACTGTAAAACATTCAAACAAATCATTTTGTAGCAACTGTATTGATCACTGGTCACTAGAGTGGATATGGAAAGAATTAAAAGACATTTAGGTTGACCACACTGGAGAATGTGGAAATCCCAAGGTTGCCGTGACCAAACAAATTCTAGAAGATTTTAGAGACGGACTTTTCATATCAATTGACTGTACATAAGCTTATTTATGTAATATAAATAATTATTCTAACAATAGTGAAGCATTTTTTAATCCTCCAAAATATATCATAACCATTTTAAAACTACAAAAAAAGTTACTTACTTTGTAGTGCCCAAATACTGTCATCTTTGATGTTGGTGAGATTAAGTCGAATTAAATAAACTTCTAAAGCTTCATGACATTTGGTTGATAATTTATGAGTCCTTAGTGCATAATAAAATTTGTTAATCAATTCATCATCGTTATAACTACAAATTATTACCCCAAAAATTTGATATAAAATGTATATTACTAAATTGATCTTCATGGTTACAGACTCGGTTACAGGCGCAGATACTTGGTACTTAATATACTATATGTATTTAATCACAGAATAATACAGTACGTGTTTTGTTTATGGACGACCTTAGCTTTATCTTTTGTCATTTTTTTATGAGATATTTGTTTTTATACAGCGTGAATCATGACGAACCTCGTATTGGAGCTCCTATGAGGAATATTGATGACATTAAGTGAGACTTTTAACTGGAAAGTCTTTTGGTTATGACTTTAGAACAGCGAGTTTGATCTGTATCATATTTTGGGGTTACGCTAATTCCTGTTTATTAACTGATTTATTTTCAAGGTCGTAGGATTTTTGACGTCACAAAAGAGGGTTGTGTGACGACACGTTCAAAGCTCTTTCTACATTTTTGAATAAAATAAAAAAATAGTATCAATTGAAGCAATGAAACAAATTCATTTAAAAAGTTTGTAATTTGAGCTGATTAAGTCTAAAGCTCGACTTGATAGCAGTATACATCATTTTAACAGTTTGTGAATAAAAATATCGTACTTACTTTGTAACGCCCAAAAATGTTCGTCTTCATCTTTGATAGTATAATTGAGTTTCTTTAAGTAAATAGATACGTCCTCATAGCATCCTTGTGAAAGAGTAGTACTATCGATTGAAGTTTTATTCAATTTTTTCAATAGCTCATCATAATATTGATCACAAATCATTGTATAGATCTGTCCACAAAACACAAATATTATTAAGCAGGTCTTCATCTTATTACCTACAGGTCGATTCCAAATGGAGGAAAATTGTTAACCCTGCGGGCGGGGCGCCGGGTCCGTGAGACTTGATGATGATATACACGCTCGGCATTTCTCGACAATATTCTGTAAAGGTCGGCGGACCCATCTACCTTCCCAGCTTTGCCCGTAGTTCAAATTGTTGTGAGTGGTTTCAACAAGTCGTCTCTTTAAAAATTTATAAAGCGAAAAGTCTTTGAAACCCGGCGCCCCGGTTGTTGTTATTGTTTTTGTAACCCACCTTCTGCATTTTCTGGTAAGTTTTGCCAACAGCTGTAAGACAAAGAAGACAAGAAGTTGCAGGTAGATCAAATGTAGTTCAGGAAATTGCACCTGGTACAAAAAAAGATGTTTTTTTTGCAAAAAAGACTCAAAAACTAGGTATTACTACAAAAAATGTGGAAAATTTGTTTGTCTACCCCACCTTGCTCCTTGGCGTGTACCATGTTCTAATATTGCCAAAAACCAATAAAAATGAAAAATTGCTCTTATTATAATACAAATTCGAGATTTTTTGATATTTTTAATTATTTTTTGTATTTTTATCTTTCATATTACTCGGGAACATTTTTGTCTGTTACGTTTTTAGAACATAGCTTTTATTTTTTCCGAGTATTATGTATATTTTTTAAATTAAATCACAGATAAATAATATGTTTTTGATTTTATACCATTACATTTACCAAAAAATTGAGAAAAAAACTATTTAAAAAAAAAGTCCGTGAGACCCGGCGCCCCGATT
>CAJUYG010004243.1:0-10803 GCA_910591675.1 Galerucella calmariensis
AGAGTGTTGAAGGTAAAATTTCAATTTTCTGGGTAGAGTTACTTGAAAATTAATAAAATTCTGTGGCTTTAGCTTTGGAAAGTGGATGAAAGGCATTTTCTTTTCTTTTTTATCTCTGGCTACGTGTCGGTACACTTGAATGGTGCTTAAAAACTCTGTTTGATCGCATATTTTCGATAAATGCGAGATTTGCTAATCTGATTTCAAGATCTACGTCTGAGTGGAGTTTAAGTGTACTGGTATAATTCACAATGTGAAATACCTGATTTATTATTATTTTGAATGATTGAGTAACTTTTTAGTGAAATAATAATAAAATATAAAAACGTTGTGCCACGTATGATTAAATTACCTTGTCTAACGAGTTTCACTTCAGATTTAACATGATTTTAACGTCATCTTAAATTTATTCTTTAATAGATACAGATCCCAGGACATGAGACTCCATAAAATTATAATATTTTCAGTACACAAGCTGGTATAAATAAACAAAGTAAATGAGATTGAATCTAATCTCAGACCTCAATAGCTTTATTTACCAATTTTTTTTATCAAAAAAAATTCACATACATCCAGTTATTACGAATAAAAAGTAAAAATTAATTTTTCGAAAGAGGTAAAAAATGCAAAAATAAATAACAATTAGGCACATCAGCCATTGAACTTAGTCTTCAATCATTGAACAGACTAGTGAATAACACGCTATACTAAGAGCACACTTTACACTTTGTTCACAATCAACATTTAAATCGATTCTCTTATTCCAAAAGAATAAAAGCAATTCACACAGCAAAGGACACTCATTCCAATAACACAACAGTGCTGTGTGACTGTTCAGAGCATGCTACATTAAAACCTTTTTCTTAATATCTACCACAGCCATAAAGTTCATTTTCCACGTTGCGTCGAATTGCAGCGACTTGTTGCTGGGACAAATCGCTGCGAGAAAAAGTACAATTAGCAGATGGTTTGTTGCTGCGACTGATCCAGGCATAGGGGATACGTAACGTGTTGCCAACTTGATTGACAGTGACAGCAATGCCAGAGCGGAGCATACAATAGAAATTTTGGATTGGTGCGACAAAATCCACCAGAAAAGTCGTAGCGACTTCTCGCTCGAAAATAGAGCAAGTTCTAATTCATGCGACTGACGCGCCCAACGAAAAAAAACAACGCCAAGTTGCATGCAACTTTTTCGAGTTGCAGCGTCAACTCGCGCCGTGGAAAATGGACTTAATATATTTACTAAAAATCAAAACAAACAGCTGTCAAAAAATGTCAACATTCAATATAAGTAGTTTTTTCACATTTACCGAAAAATACAGAATTTCAGAAAATTCCAAATTGACATCTCCTGTTTATCAACAATCACTCATGTATAAGAGAAATTTTGTACATTGTCAAAGATTAAATGAATCGCTTTCCATGAAATGAATGGGTCTTAATTATAATTATTGAAGGACATATTGAGGAACCACACAAAAATTCAAGTCATTGGTGACTAGGCTTTGAATTCATGGACGGAGAACATATATCTTGTACCTATGAGGCGCAAATACCATGCAAATACGCCGGTCTAAAAGTTAGGTTGTCCCTTCTAATTGCAAAGCAGAATGGCTGGTGTTAAATATCTTGTAGATGAACTAACCCCGTTTGACTTTGGAGTGTAATTCAATATCTTTCGGAGCCTGTAGCCCGGGAAGTAGTTGTTGGTTCTTAGTTGAACGGCGACTGTATTTGAAATAGTTATTTTCCTAACAAGTGCGGAAAGTGATACTTTCCCGCACACGACTGCAGTTGACCTGAACGACGCGAAGCGGAGTTCGGGCAAGCGGTCAAGGGCGGGAAATACACTTTACGCTTGAGTTAGGAACATTATTTTTTCTACGACCGTATATACAAAAAAGTTATTTTAGTTCAACATACATATACAAAACTTTAACCAAAAACTATTATTATTATTATTATGAATATTACAATTTGTTGCATTCGGTAAATTACTTAAAATTGCCGGTCCAGTGGAGTTATTTAGTGTTAACTGGTAAGTAGATGACGTAGATGAGGATGGCATCGGTTGCAGGTCACATAAAGATGACGATGAAGGTGACGGCAACGGTTTTAAGTCATTTGTAGATGAAAGAATTTTATTTGATATATTTTTCTTATACAATGCTATTCAAAAGTTCCCTCCCCCCCTCGTATCTTTTGAACGGCTACACTTACATTAATAAAATTTGGAGGGTGAAAATAAAGTGTTGTAAACTTCTCTACGAATGGTAACAGGTGACGTAATAGTAATAGATGACGTCACAGTGCCAGGAAATAGACGGAGCACATTTCGAACACTTGCTATAAGAATCCATTGTTAATATTTGATTAATTAAATTTAAAAAAATAATTTCAATTATTTTGTTATTTATTTAATTTATCCGTCAAAATTAGTTTGAGCCCAAACAAAATTAATATGGCTATGTAGCCAAGGTCAATGCCTTTCAAACGAGATATCACTTGCCATAAGGTCCTATTTAAAATTATTGGCCAGAGTGGCACTGTGACGTCGTCTATTACTATTACGTCACCTGTTACCATTCGTAGAGAAGTTTATAATATTTTATATTTTCAAAAAATTAAAAATGCAACAAAAAGCTAGAAAAGATGTAGATTTTATTTGATTGACTATTTATTCACCTGTTGTAACAATAGTTATAACTTCCGAAGTAAAAAACTATCTAATAAGGTCAAAATTTGAATAATTTTACTTTCCCGCACTAGTGCGGGAAAGTGACACTTTTAAAACTAAAATGCGTGCGGGAAAGTTGGTTAAAACGCACGGTCGTAGAAAAAATAGTTTTCAATATTCATAAAGCGTTAATATAATTATTATTTTGTGATATCTATTTTTGCAAAAGCTTTATCGAAAATTGGAAAGTAACGTAAAACTGTATAGCAGAATATCGAAGTAAACTTATTAATTTAACTTTAAATTATTGCATAGTAACAGTTGGAGGCATTATTATTGAAAATGAAAGAAATTTTACTTTGTTGGTGATGAACTTCTTCATCTATTTTTTGAGAAATCAACTTGGTATGGAACTACTTAGATAGGAAGTAGCAGCTGGCGTTGGAGCTGGTATTTCTTCGATATTCACATGGACATCGTGATTGTGTAGAATTTCATTAGCAAATTGCACTTAATTTCGTGTAATTACGCATTAAACTATTGGTCAGAATGATGGAAACGTCATATTTTGAATAATAATCAACATAAAAGTAAGTACCTTACCTTGATAGAAGGGTTACATTTGTATCTAGCACAGTTTATAGCGTATCCATTTCCCATGGAACCGCCTGGACAAAACAAACCATCACCTTCTCCATCTTTATACCCCACGATTTTTCTCATTTCCGTTAAAATTTTCTCTTCCATTAAAGTAAAAACAGGAGATACTTCGTAGGTATAGACACTAGAATTCAACGCATCTGTCAGCCATTGTCCTACCAGACCGTAGGGATCCAAGGAAGAAAATAATTGGTTGACAAAATACGGATGTCCAGTCTTAACCGAATAGTGGATGACATCTTTTAATATTTTCAGTAATTCAGGATGCGTCGAAGGTGATTTTTTTAAATTGAAATCGAAAATTTCTTGTAGACGATTCGGATCTTCAAAATTGAGCACTTTGTTATTTCTACTGGTGCCATCGAATACAGCGTGTTTTAAAATTAGTTCCAAGCTATCACGGAAGAAATCTTCGTGATCCTTTTTCGAACAATAACTTTGAAAAGTTGCCGTCTTCCTATAATCACCCGGATGTGTTTTAACATTAATTTCGTTAAACTGAGTCTCTTCGTCTGAAGAAGATGTTGCCACTGCATCACTATAAGTAGCTGGTTCTTCAACTACTGTCACTATTAGATCATTTCTGTTAGCAGGCATAGCGAAAATTCATGTAGAATGAATTACAGTGTTTAATTTGAATAACCGAAAGTCAAATAGTTAATGTTACCACAAGACAAGCTTTTTAACAAGAAAAATCACGTGTAACCTTGTTTGTTGATACTTTCCATCATAATTTATACCTAGTTTGGAAATGGTTCCGACTGAGTTAATGTTATAACTTATAGGGTGATTGCATTTGAAAAATATTATATTTAAATTTCAATATAATCACCGTATCTTAGGGCCATTCGCACCGATTATCCTTAAATGTCATTCTTGACTAAGTGACACTTATAATTTAAATGCAGCTTCGCGCCGTAACACCCTTAGATACAATTTGACAGCGCCGCAATTCTAATTAGGCAATCCAGTGACCTGTCAAATAAAATTCAATATGGCGACACAGGGCAAACAAATGTGATTTAATACATTGTAGACCGTGGATTTTGGTATACATAAGTGTTTACTTCGGAGAAAGGTGCTTTTATTTTGCTTTGGTGTCTCTATATACTAATAATATACAATAAAAAGTTCAGTTTTATAAAACTTTTAAGCTGGGTATATCAATTTAGGACCAACTTTTGGTTGTGTACCTATATAAGAACATAATTTTTTTTAGTGGTTTTTAGACTATCAAGAAGTATTATTTAATATTTACGGGTAAGTACACACTGACTAAAACATATAAAATATTATAATGAAAGTGAAACTTTTATGAAATTTCTGGCATTAAAATTTCACTTGCTTGAATTGGAAGATATCACCTGCAGTATTTAACTTTTATGCTTACGGATTTCAGGAGTGAAACACCTACTTCAAAATGCCAACAACTTCTATTGTAGCCGGTTGTGGGAGCCGTTCAAACCGAGACCAAGTAAGCTTTTTTAAGGTCCCAGCTGTTTTAAAGAACACATTTTTGGTGCACAAGAATGAATTAAGTAAGAAGCGTAGAGAAATGTGGTTAGCAGCAATCAATAGAGATGATTTAACAGACTCAAAAATCAAATATCAGGCTGTATGTAGAGGGCATTTTGTTAGTTAGTTAGTTATAAAAACTAATAAAAGTGATATATTCTAAATAAAAAATACTAATCAAATGAACAATATACTAAACACTAATAAAATATACTAAATTGAAGCAAAATATACTAATAAATTCGACTAAAAAGTCTTGAGCACTGTTTATGACTGAATAGACATTAGAAAACTAACCTATCTGTCTAAATTGTTTGCCCTGCACTGCCCTATTAGGTCACGTGATCTGGATTGCCTAATTAAGATCCAATTAATCAAGGAAAACACTTTTCAGTACTTACTGGTTAAAATATGAGCGGAGAAAAATGTATAAATTCCACAACAAGCGAAAAATCATTATTAGATATTATTAACAAGAATTGAAATATAATAGAAAATAAGCAAAGTGATGCGGTATCCTGGAAAGCTAAGCATTTGACGTGGAATATGTGATCAATTTAATGCCCTGCTTTCGGAAAACACATTATCGAGCAAAAGAATCATCAAAAAATTCTATTAAATCATAATAAAACTGAGGAAAGACACGTAGCTGATGAAAAATTAGCTTTCTTTTTTCCTGTTATCCTTATGCCTTCTCAGGCGTCGGATTGGAGTTCTTCCTGTACCCATGTTTCCATTCTTTTTTTGTGCCTGGCTAATGCCTTCAACTCTCCCAATGTTTTTCCTATGCTATTTCCAACTTCTTCAATCTGGTCTATCCATTTCCTCCTTAGTCTTCCTCTTTGTTTTTTTCTTGATATTCCCATTTCCATAACTTTTCTCGCAATTCTATCTTGCTTCATTCTTACTCGGTGGCCAAACGAATTCAATTGCTTCTTTTCAATATTTGACATTATTGGGTCTTGATTAGTTATGCTTCTGATTTCTTCGTTCCCTTGTCCCATTTCGTTTAACCTGCTATTTTCCTTAAACTTCTCATTCCCATTGCGTTTATTTTTGTTTCATGCTTTTTCTGCAGTACCCAGTTCTCATTGACATAAGTTATAGTTGGTACTGTAATTTTGTTGTAGATTTCCAACTTTGTGTTCATATCAATGGCTTTGTAATGTTCGATTTAAGGAATAATATAATCTTGTCGATTTAGCAATAATTTATAAAACAGGTGGATATGTTAATTAAAACATAAATGACCCAGTTTATGAACGAGCCCTGGATTTAATGAATCGAAAAACGGATACAGGACTACTTAATCTTTTCGACGGAGACAGTGAAGTGGTAATTTCATTTGAATGAATATTAAAAGCATCTAGGCAATTCAGATTACCAAATAATAGCAGTGTCTTCACAGGAGAGCTCTATGCCATTCTACAAGCACTAAATTATGCCAAAACTAAAAATGTCACAAAATTTCTTATAATAACAGACTCCCTAAGTTCCATCCAGTCAATCAATCAACTTTACACCACCCATCCATTAGCCTTAGAAATAAAACAAACTATGTCCTGTCTCCAGCAATCCAACATCAAAGTGACACTTTTTTGGATTCCTTCCCATATTGGCATCTATGGGAACGAAGAGGCCGATCGGCTTGCTCGAGAAGCCACTACCAGCGAAACCGCGAGTCAAGTACAAAATTCAGTGCTACAGGACATAAAAGTGTACGTGAAGTTAAAAGTGCAACAATTGTGGCAAAATGAGTGGCATGTATCACAATCAAAATTACGCAATGTTAAAACAACAGTAAAACCTTGGCCCTATAAAAATCTTGATAGAGCATCACAAGTAATATTATCAAGACTCCGATTAAGCCATACCAACATCACTCATAGTTATATTATTAAAAAAACTGAGCCTTCACAGTGTGAACTATGTAATTGCCAATTAACTGTAAAACACATCCTAGTAGAATACCCAATTTTCAATCAAGCAAGGATAAAAAAATAATATTAGCGATAAATTAGTACTCGGTGTAAATTGTAATGTCCAAAATTTTATAACCTATCTCAAAGACATAAATATTTTATCCAAATTGTAATCTAGAATAATTATATTGTCGCTAATAACCCTAGAAGTTGATGCGATTGTAAATAAAAATAAAAAAGAGCATACAAATCACTTTATTTTTCAGAATATGATTAGTACAATCCAAAGTGGCCCCAGTATATAAACATCAAGTTTTGGAGAAACACCCGAAATAATGAGATCCTAAATTGAACAATCATAAGGATATTTGAATTCTGTTTCAATTTCTCCTAGGATTGGAATTTGGTGGAGTGCACATTTCAGGAACAGCTTTTTAAAGGTTGTCAAAGGATTGTCCTTTTATCTTATTTTATAACGATGTTAAAGATACTCATGTATCCTATTTTTCTTTGTGGATTATTTTTTGGTTTTGTGATAGTAACATTTTTCTTTAATTGATTCCATACTCCATACAGCCGCATCATTTTTATTTATACATCGGGTCATCATCCTGTAATTTCCTATTCGCAAAAGAATACTATAAAGTAGATGAACTTGTTGACATGTAATAAACTGTTTCGTTGAAATCGGATGCGAAGGTATGTGTAACGGTACAAGTATATTTTATTACCATACATTGCTCAAATTGTGAGCGTTAGAATTAAAATATTTGTTCGTATTTGAAAAAATAAATAAATTAACAAATAACTACATAATGTCATAGTTGAAACTGCAAAATTTTGAAGGTGATTTATGACTAAGCAAATTGTAAGGTTTCAACCAATGAGCTTCAAATACCCAAAAGTTTTTTTCAGTCACTTAAAAAAGTTATACTGTCATACAGGGCGAGCACTAAGCCTAAGGATTGAGTGGGGTATGAGAAAAAATACCAGCGTGGTTCAAACAGAGCTAGCTGGTATATCAATTGCCACAAAAGAACTAACCAGAGAAGAAGTTTCTGGCAAAAACATAAAAAATCTGCACTGTCAGTAGACAAGCCCTATTAGCCTTGAACAGACAACGTTTTATATCGGGGCTACTACTAGGAGTGTCACCAAGATTTAGCTAGCGCCTCGGCAGTTAACAATATTATCCTGAGGTAGGTTAAAGGGCACCACAGGAGTAAAGGTTATCGCATTGTCGATTCTTTAGCCAGGAAAGCGGCTGGACTGGAAATTTTAGGACCCGCAGTAACACCTATGGCCTGACGGCTTCGACAATTGCGGAACTAGCCAAACGTTACACCCATGAGATGGGATGAAACCAAAGGATGCAGTCTTGCCAGGATCACCCTGGGCGACCCTGGGAAGCTGACGCCGAAAAAATATTTGGCGATGACCAGGAAAAGCCTACGTTTAACAGTAGGATTTCTGACTGGCCACTGTCAACTAAGGAAACACCGCCATACTATGGGGCTGGTGGAGACACCTCTATGAAGGATGTGCGAACAGGAAGATGAAACTGTCAGGCATGTCTTATGCGAGTGTCCGGAGTTATCGTCAATAAGAAAATGTGTGTTCGGTGAGTCTTGGCCTACACCTGCCGATATAAAGAAGATGTCCCCTAGTGACCTGTCCACGTTCCTGGGAAGGACAGGATGGACGATGACCTAGGAAAACAGCTCCTCGGGAGGATGTACAATGGGTCACTTGTGGCCTAAGTGCTGTGAGCCTACACTACACTTATCCAAAAAGCCAAATGTATCCAATGAAGATGAGAAATACATGGGACATGCTTTTTGGCGTACATCCGCTAGCATTATGGTGCATAATAGCATGAGAATAGATAAAATCCAACGACAAGTTGGCAGTAGTTGTGACTGGCCAACCTATTTTTTGCTCAAAATGTCTTTCAAAACTGGTGGAAACCTCAAAAACCACGTTTAAAATTTGTTACTTTCAACTGGTAAACCCTGAATAATGTTTTATAGAGAATAATTCTACATTTAAAAAATTATTAATTAATAAATATTTAACTTTTGTTGGGTTAGAGCAGATCAAAGGGGCGCATTCGTTGGCAAAATTGTTCAAATTCGTAAATTTTAAAAAGTTGCCAAAAAATGTTTTCGGCGATTTTTTTATTCTCAAAATTTTAAAAATGAATAAAAATTCATGGGTTGAAGATACGGTATCGAGCGTGAAAAATTTTTGGATTCAAAATAGTCTAAAGAATTTAAAAAAAATTCATTGCAAAAAAAATGTTTTTGCAGCACTTGTGATTTTTCCTTTTGGCCAAAATCACTAGAGCCACCCGGACATTTAAAAAATAAATCACGAATTAAAACAATTTTGCAAACGAATGCCCTGCACTAGGTCGACTTTTAAATGAAATGTTTTAAGAATAATACATAATTATTATATTAGAAATGCGCATATACATAGAATATTAACTACAATTAAATTATAAATAATATACCTTGCGAAATTATGCCAGTAACTAATTTGTCCTAGATGGAGATTGATTTACAGATAATGAAGTGTTCGAAGGCTGTTTTTGAAGAGTTATTTTAATTATTAATGCACTGATCCAAAAATTCAATCACATTTTCAATGTCATCATGCTAATAATCCGAAAAATACTAGTTTCTGCATCTTAAAATATTTTCATGGTCATCTAATTAATCGAGGAACACGGAACATTAACTCGGAAGTCGAAAAACCATGTAAAGGCTTAGAAGAATATACAGGGAGATAAAATGAGTTATGAGAAACTGTAGGCTTATGATACGATTTTCAAGGAAGATTTAAAAGGGGCTTTGAATAAGTAGATAATATTTTTGATTTTCCAGGGTGGTCCAAAAATAAATGACAACTCAAATATTTTTATAGAACCTACATGCTTTTTATATATCAAACCTCATGTTTAGTTTATGTCTTGTACCTACCTACATCAAAAATTAGATCTTAATCATCTGGTTAGCTTCTTTAAGCTGCATCTAGAATGCAACTTTGCTGGTGCCTGGCAAAACCAAAAAACCATAACAAAGTCCGGCGTTACCACACCCGAAGATTTAAAAGAAAATATAATGTCATAAATATAGATTGAGCAAAATTGGTCCCAGTACGGTACCTTGAGGAACTCCAGCCAATAAAACTTCATTCCTACTGAGCTCTCCATCTATCCTAACTAATTGTTTCGCATGGAAAAACATATCCTCCAAAATTAATACCATTCATTTAGAATGAGAATATTGAGAATGATACTACTTGTGTATCATGGTGTCTCAACCGAGATACGACCTAGATACGAATACATTCGATGTCTACGCAAGCAGTGACATTGGAATGGATTCTGAGCGCAAATCGACATCGACAAGGAGGTATATGATTTCCCCGGGGAACGTATTCGCCATCAGTAGTTTACCTGCCGTGTCAATTACCACTACGTGCGATATAAAATATAAAAAAGTGTTTTTATTTGCACCATATTTATTTTATATCAAATATATAATACCTCCAACGTGATTTGGAAAGCATGAATTATTTTTTCCTTAATCTTTTTAATGTTGGTCTCGCATTTCTGAAGGATTTCATTGATGAACTACTGGATCTAAAAATGCAACAAGCTCTCCGGTTGAAGTTTGAATGAAACTTTGCTTGCAGCTCACGACTATGGGGAAGCAAAAAGTATATCAAAATTTTTCTTTCTACTTTAACAAAAATTTTTGACTATTCTCCAAACTATGCGACGAAATGAGACATGCTTCAACTGTGGAAGAATCGGACACATTCAAAGAACTCGCAAAAGCTGAGCCTATTTTACAGATAGGCAAGAATGTTTTCTTAATCTTTCTGAAGGATTTCATTGATGAACTACTGGATGTGAAAATGCAACAAGCTCTCCGGTTGAAGTTTGAATGAAACTTTGCTTGCAGCTCACGAATATGGGGAAGCAAAAAGTATATCAAAATTTTTCCTTCTACTTTA
>CAJUYG010004244.1:0-17390 GCA_910591675.1 Galerucella calmariensis
GTCCTTTTCTACATTTTACATACATCTGGTACCTAGATCATTTTTTTCTTATTTTAATAATTTTAACAACCACAAATAAAAACGAATAGGTCGTGTCGTCATAATGTACACATATAGAGTTTGTTCAGCCATCCTTTGCCGTTACGTCATAATGGGTGACGTATTCTGCTGTTTTACGTATGTCTTATATTACTTGAATGTTATTTTACACTTAACCTCAAAATTATAATCAATGGCATATGTTAAGAATTGTTTTCAAAATATGACAACTGAATTGTCAAAAGTAACAGATAAAATTTATGTCCACCTTAGATGAGAAATACGTTAATGACGTCATAATTCCGTCTCATCCATTTCATGAATGAGAGAGCAAGCTGGAAAATGTATGACGTAACGGCAAAGGATGGCTGAACAAACTATAACTATGCGCCATTATGGTGTTCGGTATTTTTGTAGCTTCGACCAAATTGTCGAAACGATGTCCGTCTAACAGCCAGTTCCACAATAGGTGGTAAACTCTTATGGTTAAATAACCTTAACCAGGACACTAACAAATGAAACTTGTTTCACAATCATTATTTAACTTGGTCAGATAACTTATGAAATTGTATTCACAGCCATATATGTAATGCTGTCATTACTAACGTCATTGAAGGTTAGAAAGTGTCATATTACACACCTCTATTTCCCGCCCTCATCGATCATTTCCTGCCCCCATTTATCACTTTCGCCCTCTAAAATATTGTGATCGTTAATATCATCTATTTCAGATCAATATTTTTTATATTTAAAAATATAACACAAATGTTATATTATACTTCACATCTGGTTTCCAATATATAACACACTGTAGTGTATTCATCATCTACAAAATGTCCACAACGTTAAAAGAAATAAATTTTTCTCACCCTGTATTGCCCGGCTATCCAGTCTATCTAGCTATCTTTATAGGTACCTCTGTCGTATCTCGTCGTCCCTTAACCCCTCATTATTCATTGTTGTGCGAAAGTGTTCACAAGTGCAGTGTTACAAAAACTTAAAATGCCGAAAAAAAAACGCGAATCTAGAAAATCTAAGAGCAAGTACAAAAAATTATTTGAAAAGTTAATGAGTAAGCTGGAAAGCAGCTCTTCAGAATGTAAGTACAATAATTATTGTTATTTTTTGGTGGTAATAAATATGAAAACAAGCATACGTAATTGCTCATTTAACGTGAAAGAGTTGTCCTTTTTGGTAATTCTTTTCACAAAGAAACACTGATAAACAGAATATGCAATAACTTTACTTTATGTGGGTTGTGTAAGCCAACGTTCGTACTGCCACTTTATGTGGCACAGAATGTTACGTATTCTGCCACCCCGGGGTTGAAAATCAGTAATTAAAATTAGCGATGCGTTTATCGATCGTCTGTAACGTGGACCTTATCTTTTTTTCCTTAAACTTACCTGGCTTGTTTATGCAGGGTTTTTTCATTATCAGTAAAGAAATTGAAAGGTCCACATTTTATTTTATATATATATATTTTTGTCGCTGCTTCTACACAGTGAGCGAATAAAATACATTTTATTGTTATCATTGTCATCCTGAAAATGATGAATTTCCCATTTTTCAGACTGATAGACAGTATACGCAATAACTCTACTTTATGTGGGTTGTGTAAGCCAACGTTCGTACTGCCGCTTTATGTGGCATAGAATGTTACGTATTCTGCCACCGATGGTAAAAATCAGTAATAAAAATCAGCGATGCGTTTATCGATCGTCTGTAACGTGGACCTTATCTTTTGTTTTTCTTTAATTTACCTGTCTTGCTTATTTCATTATGCAGGGTTTTCATTATCAGTTAAGAGATGAAAAGGTCCTCATTTTATAGTTTATAAAATATTTTTGTCGCTGCTTCTACACAGTGAGCAAATAAAACACTTTTCATTGTTGTTCGACATCCTGAAAATGGTGAATTTCCCATTTCTCAGGTGATGAATCTGGATCTTCCTCAAGCGGTTCGGTATACGACTATAGTTCAAACAATACCACACAGGACCAGGTTCATGTGCCTACAAGACCAGAATAGGTCTCTACAAAAGGAAGTGATCTAGATGATCGATCTTCTAGGCGCTTACTCGGAGAGTGAGGAAGCAACAGGTTCTCCTTTGAATGATCAAATCTTTACACGTTGGTCTTCTTATATTCTCAAATGGACCGATAAAGATCATCTGAAAATAATATAATGAAAAATACCCGACCCATTCTAATGGGACCATACTCCAAGTTTCTCAGGTCAATGCTGAAGTACAAATTCTGCTTTTAAATAAACAGAAAAATACTGATATATATTTATCTAAAGTTGAAAATAATTTGGAGAAAGGATTAACCGCTTTGAGTTAAGCCCTGAACCAAAGATTACAGAATTATTCTGTAATATTTGCCTGAACATTTCACTGGACAGGACAGAGAAGAGCGAGGAAACAAACATTCTAGTTGATGCTGCAAGGCTCACAGCAGAAGGCATTCATGGAATAAATACACACAGACGGTATTTATTGTCTTCTAAACTATCCGCTTCAGTCAAAAAAGCAGCCCAAGACACACCTTCGGGAAAATATTCATTCGGTGATGTTTTTTCCGAAAAATGCAAGGCGGCTAAAGAAGTTGAAAACACCAGCCGAGATATCAAGATCTCTGATTCCTTCGAAAATCAGAAATCTTCAAACTACAAGCGCCGGAATTTTAAAAACAGGAAACGAGATTCAGTTCAAGTTACAAAAATGACTTTGAAAGGACGCCAACCGAACCTTCGCACGTCCTATCGAAATATACGAAACCGTCAACATCATAAGAATTTGTAAAAGTTGAGGAGGGAGTGCTACCGACGGAACCTCCAACATCACAGGGATAGAAGTTACGCAGGTAGGTAACCTGGCAAGTAGACTGCGATATTTTGTTCCTCAGTGGCTTAAAACAACTAAAAACCCTTCCATTATAAATTACATTGAAGGCTTCAAACTACCGCTCAATTCCAAACTGATCCAAAGAAATGTTTAGCATAATAAAACATTCACTATAACTGAGAAAATTGTCTTGGAAAAAGTTATTCTTTGAAGCTTTGGGAGCTTTGAAGAAATGCAAAGAGAAAAATGGATGGTTTTTATCGCCTTTTTCCCTTAGGAAAAAACCAAGTGGCAGTTTCAGGTTAATTCTAAATTTGATAAATCTTAACAATTATATTTATATCAGCGCCACATTTTAAATTAGAGGATTCCCGAACGCTTCAAAATCTCTTGTATAAAGACTGTTTTATGGCTTCTTTTGATCTACGGGACGCATATTTTTTAGTTCCAATTGCCATATGTTATCAAAAATATTTAAGTTTTTCTTGATAAGGAATTATATGAGTTTTCTTGTCTGTGTTTCGGTTTAAATATAGCACCATACATTTTCACTAAACT
Source organism: Galerucella calmariensis (assembly GCA_910591675.1). Lineage (NCBI taxonomy): Eukaryota > Metazoa > Arthropoda > Insecta > Coleoptera > Chrysomelidae > Galerucella > Galerucella calmariensis. Next base: position 3,446 of record CAJUYG010004244.1, read on the forward strand.
TCTCAAACCCGTTATGCAACATTTAAGAACTCAAGGCATTTTATCTGTAATTTACCTTGATGATATTTTGATTTTCGGTAAGGACCAATATGTATGTTCCGAAAACATGAAAACATCTAGACATTTATTAAAAAACCTGGGTTTCGCTATTAATCATGAAAAAAGAGATTTTATTCCCTTCCAAACATGCCAGTTTTTAGGATTTATATTCAATTCTTTGAACATGTCAATGTCGTTAACAAAGAAAAAAAAATAAACTTCATCTTTTAATTAAACTGAAGACCGAGAAAACGATCCAAATTCATGAATTTGCTGGGATCTTGGGGTCTTTAATTTCCACATGTTCCGCAATACCATATGGTTGGTCACGCACTAAAACCTTTGAAAGATTAAAATATTTAAACTTAAAAAAATCCCGTTCGGATTACAGTGCGGTTATGTCTACCAGAATATTTACACCCAGAAATTGATTGGTGGATAGATACATTAAAAAAGAATTCAAATTTCCATTTTAAGCGAATATACTTTATTGTTGTAATATTTACGGATACCTGGACAACCAGTTGGGGTGCATTTGCTAACGGGGAAGCCACGCATGGTTTTTGGATTATAGAACAACAAAATTGGCACATTAACCATTTGGAATAAATAGCAGCGTATTATTATATTAACATGTTCTGCTCTTAATAAAACTAACTGTCGCATTTTGCTAAGATTAGATAATACCACTGCAATCTCTAATATAAACCGCATGGGCGGTGTTAAACACAGACATTTTAATTCAGTCACATCACAAATCTGGGATTGGTGCAAGGAGCTAAATATATATATATATATATATATTTGCATCATACATCAATACAAAAGACAACATACAAGCTGACAAAGAATCGAGGTCTACATCGATCGAAACTGAGTACACTTTATGTGGAAAAGAGTACATCAAAGTCATGAACAAGGTTGGTACACCAGAACTTGATTTATTCGCCTCAAAATTGAATACCAAATGTGAAAAATATGTATCATGGCACAAAGATCCCGATTCTTTTACAGAGAAGCCTTTACAATCTCATGGTACGATATATATTTTTATGCTTTTCCACCTTTTTCCTTGATTCCACTAGTGTTAAACATAATAATCCCAGATAATGCAACAGGTATATTAATTGTACCATACTGGCCTTGGCAAGCGTAGTATCCATGGAATTTGTTCAGACAGAGCTTGAAAATGGAGTTTCCTACATCAGCCTCAACACACACAAATCCGCTCACCCTTTACTGTTTCCATTTTCAGAGGAACAGTATCTATTAATTAGAAGATTTTTGAAAGGGATCTTCAAAACAAAACTTATTTTTCCAAAATACAAAATAACGTGGGATCCAAGTATCGAACTAGCTTACTTGGATACTCAAAAAACAGTACCTTTATCTATACAGAAATTAACATTAAAACTAAGCAACCTTACTTGCTCTCACAATAGCACAAAGGATTCAAACACTAACTAAAATAAAAATCAATAATATAAAGGTTTATCAAAATGGAAGTATTAATATTTTTATCGATGACATTTTGAAAACATCAAACCCAAAGAGATGCAAACCAATTCTTTCTTTTAACGTTTTGAATCAAAACCTAAACTTTGTGTAGCATCAACATTGCTACGCTACTTGGAAGTCACTTCTAAATTTAGAAGTGGGAACAATCAGCAATTATTACTTACTCTTAAGAAACCTATTCATCCCGCATCATCCCAAACAGTAAGTCGTTGGATAAAATCGACACTTCAACAAAGCGGCATTGACACCAATACTTTTAAGAGCAATTCTACCAGGCATGCTTCTACTTCAGCCGCAGCACGAGCTGGTTTCAACATGGAAACAATTCGCGAGGCTGCAGGGTGGACTCAAAAATCTGACGTTTTCACAAGATTTTACGATAGACCTGTGACCAATGAGCAAAACTTTTCAAATTTCATACTGAATTTGAACAAATAAGCTATTGAAATCTGGTATTAGTAGTTAGAGTAATTATTTTTTTTCCTCAATAAATACACTATTACATAGAATAAGTGTTCCTACGTGGTAGCATTTATATATTATTTTTATTAAATTTTCCATCTTTTTCAAGTTACTTGATTTGATTTTATTTTTGTTTTGTGGTTCTTGATGTATAATCTCACAATCATTATTACACATATCTTAAGAGGATCACACTTTCTTCATGAGTGACCACTTTCTATTAGATCGTTTCTTTAAACATCTACAGTGTGTTATATATTGGAAACCAGATGTGAAGTATAATTAATGGATTAAACGACTTACCTTAAGGAAGTTGAATCCAAATTATACGAGCATCTGGTTTCCAATATATATAAACTCCCTCCCAACCCTAGTCTACCATAGGTAAATACTATCCCATTGGATTTATACGATCTAAACACAACTAATAATGAGGGGTTAAGGGACGACGAGATACGACAGAGGTACCTATAAAGATAGCTAGATAGACTGGATAGCCGGGCAATACAGGGTGAGAAAAATTTATTTCTTTTAACGTTGTGGACATTTTGTAGATGATGAATACACTACAGTGTGTTATATATTGGAAACCAGATGCTCGTATAATTTGGATTCAACTTCCTTAAGGTAAGTCGTTTAATCCATTAATTAACTATTAAATAGCAAACAATAAAAACCAACAACGAACTAAAATACAACAAACTACTTATTGAAATTAATGATTAAATTTGAATTATGATAATATCCATCCGAGTTTATCTGACATTTATTTATATTGGTGACAGTAGTTGTCAAATGTAATATTTTTGGTGTGTTCAGAACGAAACAATGATTGATTAATTTTGATCGGGATATGATGGTTGTGAATGAAATAGCATACAAACCACGGTAGGAAGTTTTATTCCTGTCTCGAGATAATAGCTAACCTCGACGCTCTAACTAATCTCTCGACAGTAATGAAACTCTTCCCACCTCGGTGTGTAATATACTATTACTTTTGTTGAGTTGGTATGGAAACCATCTATAGTATGGTGTTCCACGTCAAATTTCAGGAAAAAGAAGACCTTTGGAGGTTATGTTTAACAGTTTGTATACTGAAACTGCCAACGTGCAGAAAGAGCATCATTTCTGTAAACAAGAAGAATTTCTTGATAAAACAGAGGATAAAACTTATCTCACTGTAGGATAGGAAATAGACTCCTCAATTTCTTCCAACAGACATTCTACAAGCGAAATCTGCAGGAAAAAAACGTGATTGTCGAATTATTTGAAATAATCACGTTTTGGACGGATATTTTTTGGCCCTTTGGATGCAGTGCAGTTTTAATCGTTAATATTTCTAATTGTTTGTAATTAAAAATAGCAATATCTTCAAAGGACTATGCTTCCAGCTTATGGAAAATAAAAGATCACTAAAATGCGGATATTTTGATACCAACTTATTCGTCTTGAAAAATAAAACATTTGATAACATTGCGCCAATGTTGTAATTTAATTAATAAACCCACAAAATCAGTTTATTTGTCAGAAATTTTCGATTCGATTACATAATCTAACCATTCAATAGGACACCACCTGCTGTGGTGAAACAGAGTCGGACTTGTGAATATAGTTGTACATACGATGAATACCCGTTTCGTCGAAACAAAATAATAGGATTATATTTTTCAGTTTTATAAAGATATGATAGATTATAGATTGCAAGTATTTAAAAACTAAGAAAATGCAGTGTTACGTTTGTGAACATAGAGTTCGTCCTAGAGGATTTCGGCGTTGTGAGGAATTAAACGATCTTCCAGAGGGATTTCAGAACGCCGCCCGCCATCGTGAAGGAAATAATAATTTGCATTAAAGAAATATGGAAACTGGTGAGGTTATTCATATTAATTGTTATAGACAGGTTATGGCCGAAATTGAAAGGGATAATGGGGGAAATGATGAGACTTCTTGTGTGTTTAATTGTGTACCGCAAAAACGCAATATCTGTTTTGTTTGCGATGGTAATAGAAATCTCCAGACAATTTCTTTTGAAGTCAGAAAAGATATATATTATATTTAAAAAACGAAATATACGTCCCAAAAGGTTCATTTTGCTGTATTGATCATTTCAATGATTTAATCGGAGCGCTGCGTGCTAATCCTCGCAACTTAGTCATATCACCTAACTAGATATCACAATGGTTTCAAGCATTAAGAAATACTTCCTTTGATGCTTTAATCAATTTGACTCTGAAGACAATTTTGATGATGAGGACTTAAAACTTATGACAAACTTAAGTAAAAATAATTTTGTGGACATGTTTACGTATTGCAGTGACATTGTTGTATATGAAAAAACTAAAGTCAATAATAAAAGGGATCTTATTACATTTTTAATAAAACTAAAGTATCCCTATTCTATTTTTTTAAGAGTTACCGATGCCAACAACTACACTACAAAATACTACAAAGAAAAAAACAACGTGTAAAAATTAACTCACAAAATTAGGTCGGTTCAACCCTGTCTGGTTTTATTTATTCATTTCTTATCTCTTTACTTGGTGGAATCAGGTGGAATACAGGTTTGTTTACGTATTTTCTCTCTGTCTTACTCATAGAATCTCCGTAAGCGATTTTAAAAATAATAGGTATCATTAATTGTGAGTTAATTATAAAAGTCACAACATTGGCGCAATGTTATCAAATGCATGCAAAAGCATAGTCCTTCGACAGTTGATGCAGTGGACAACCATAAATTAGTTTAAATTACCTTGGTTAGCACAGTTACCTGTACTTTGGGTTGCAGTTCAATATTTTAATAGTTAATCTACACTTATACCCTTGACCACATATTGTGAAATCCAAAATTACTAACTTTGTTAGTACACTACCCACACTTGGTATTCCAGCTTGACATCAAGTTAAATTTTTCTACTACAATCATCTATTGCTGGTAGTATTGTGGAGTGACATCTTGGAAGCCTTTCTAATATCTTTATCAGGCTACTCAAATCACCAGGACAACGAAGAGGCAAACTCACTAGACCAAGTAGACAAAGGAACGCTAGACTAACAGGCAGCCACACACAATAGATTTTCTAAAGTTGTAGAGCCTCTAAGAAGCTAGTAAGCCTCATATTCATCTTATATCTTCAGATTCAATGAAGTTGTTTTCACAAAATGTTAGTCCGCTGGAATGATTTTTTTAGTTTTGTTGGTCTTCAATTAGAGATGAACACGTCAAGTTTATCACCTCTTCCAGAAGGTACTTTTTGTATTGTCCCAAAAACGATACCGTAATAAATTGGAACGCGAAAGAAATACAGCACTTGCGCGAACGTTTCTATCGTCAGTTGGAACAAACCTTTCATATGAGATGTGGTCAACTAAGTGAACATTTTTCTATTTTCAAAGAGGAAACTACTGCAATTCAAATATTCACAAATATGCGTGATATTTGTATTCCATGTCATATTACTATCTGGTTAATTTTGAATGTCTATTTTATTTGTAAACTGCAAGTATATGGTCTGATCAGAATTGATAATTAAGGGAATATTTTCACACCATGTATTGAATTCTGTAGATAGGATTTCCATTGTTTTCGTTTATTAAAAATAGACCGAGTTTTTCTCAAGCTCATTTGTAACTTCAACATACATATTCGTAATTTTCAAAATGGATTAAAAATATACTAAGCATTATCTAGATTCAACTATTCTTATACGAACTATGTATAATCATTATTACGCTTTTGCGTTGCTTCATTTAAAGTGGTTAATGATTCGAAAATTACAGTGTCTATGACCCAACAGCATTATTAGAAATTTCATCTTGTTCCACACCTTTTTAATATGTAATAGTGTTTGTGAGTTCAGGGACGTTGAAATCAACTTTTTGTCATGTAGTTATTAAAGTTCCAAACAAAAATATTTGTAGTATACAGGATGGTAAAAAAAATGCGATGTATTCTTTTTAAAACGTTTTTCACAATAACATATTGATGTACTTTTTGGCCCATTTTATTCAATCATAAAGCAGCCACTGTGTATACAGGGTGTCCCGTAAATTAGAAGCATGATGGATCGTTGAAAATTTATTGAAAATACCCAAATGCATTTTTTCTCTAACCTTCTTAGTTTGTGAGATACAGGCTGTTAAAAGGTGCAGAAGAAATTTAAATAACTACAAATTTTTCGTAGGTTACTGTCTCTCCAGATCACATCAACAGTATTAGTTTAGTCAAATTCTTATAAGCGTGGTGCGAGGTGTTCGTAAACTTGTATTTAGACCTAAAGACTATAGTAAGCAATTCTTTATTAAGTTTCCTAAATAAAAGGTACACTTTGTTGAACTAGATAGAACACTCCCTTTTCAAGATTTTTTACTTTTTATTAAAGTAAGACACTTTTTTAAGTTGTTTTTTCTTGATTAGTACCTACTTTAATTTACGTTACTCATTTACGGGACACCCTGTATAATACACTAAAAAGGACACTAACCGCGCTGGGTAATTTTTAGTAGGGGCCAAATTATGGGTTGGTCACTACCTACCCGACACCCCATATCATCCATTTCCACACATTTTCATTTACTATTAACGTACAAAAAATGAGTTCAAAGGGGGTTCAATTCAATTGCAAACCCTTTCATCTACCATGGGCGTACAATTGAATTTCTATAAGTGATCAATTTATTTGTATAAATTTATGTCATGGACGTACGGTACCAATTTTATAAAGGGTTGATTTATTTATGATTATTTCCACATCTTATTGTGCGTACGATGGAATTTTTTTAAGGGTTCAATTGATTTTTAAAAATTTCCAAAGTTTTAAAAGAGGGTAAATTTGTAAAGAAAAACATTTACCATAGAAGTACGATTAAATCTAGTCGAACCTTTTTTTTTCTAAATAAACTAAGTTGTAACATTTTTCATATAATAGCGATCTTTTTATCTTTTCTTTTTATTCTTCCTCTCATAAACTTTTCTTCAACCAAGAAATTCAGCAACTTTTCAGCAAAGTACAATGGACTTTTAAATTACCTTTGTCTGATAACCTTCCATAAATCATCGTAATAGTATTCAATTAATCATTTTACAGAGATAATTCACACTTCTATACTTTTATTACTCTTCTGGTAATTCTGCATTTGTGCACTTTCAGAAGAATAAAATTCCCGTGAAAAACGCAGCGGCACGGAGTATCGATCAGCTGCAAGCAACAAAACCCAGCTTGTTCATTAATAGAGTTGGAATCGTTACCTAAAAATCAACGTGTCGATCTACTAGTATTTCCATTTATTTTTATCGTAAATGAGGTAATACTGCTTATATCTTCAAGGGCAGATTTGGACAATTACCGCCCAGCACGACATACTTTCTCATTGACGATTATTTTAAATAAAATTATGGATCACGATGAGCTTAAACACCAAGTAGGTAGATGGAGAGTAATCTCTAACAAGCAAATTGACACGATTATAAAAAAAACAAATCTATAAAAAAAACTCCTGAAAAAACCGGTTATTTGCTTTGGTAGTATCGATTCACTTTCGTTAGTCCCAACTCTGTTGGTAAATGAAAGTTCATTGCACCTGAACTAAAACTAAAATGAGGAGCTGTCGTTCTATACGTATTTTGTCACTTTTTTTAATACCGAGAGTGCATTAACAATGACACATTCTCTTTTCGACATGTTTCTTATGTTCAATCACGCCGTTGAAACTTCTTATTATCAAACGTGAAGATAAAAGAGGATTTCTTTTAAAAAGACATAAAAAGCTTCGACATTCGTGAACTTATTATTATCAAATAATACCTCGGATATGTTATAAATTTTAAAAAGGAATAATGGGAAGTTAGTACTTCAATTAATATCTCTAATGTTGTAATTGGAATTCTTTAGATAATCATTATCAGGATTATTAACGATAAAATCAAGATCTGTTGAAACAATTATTTAGCCGATAGCATTAATTACCAGTTTGGCAAAAGTTACTGAGATGCTTATAAAAATAAGATTAATTAAATTTATTGACAAACATAACATCCTATCTAAACAACAATTCGGCTTTAGACAAAAAATGTCAACACAAGATGCTATATTAGACTTAACTAACAATATATATGAAGCAATAGATAAAGGGAAACCATCCATAGGAGTATTTATTGACCTAACGAAGGCATTTGACACTGTAAATCACTCTCTGTTATTAGAAACAAAAATATGGAAAATATGGGCGCACGAGGTTCCGCACATGATTTGTTTGAAAGCTATTTACAAAATCGGAAACAAAGAGTAAGAGTAAACAATTATGAAAAGAGCAAACAGTTATTTGTGGAGTTCCTCAAGGAACAGTGCTGGGACCTTTGTTGTTTGTCATATACCTAAATAATCTGTTTTTATTAGAAGAAAAAAATAAAATAATAAGTTTTGCTGATGACACTGTCATATTTTATAGCGATGATAACTGGTTTAAATTAAAAACTAAGGTCGAAAAACATTTAGAAAAAATTAAAGGATGGTTTGACGACAGACTCCTATCCATAAACTTCGAGAAAACATTTTACATACCTTTTAGCTCCCAAGAAATGTCTCTCCCAACTTTCGACCTAATTATTCAAAATAACATAAAAATTATTCCAACCAAAAAAATTGAATATCTAGGGATAATTATTGATAGTAGTCTGAAATGGAATGCTCATATTGATTATTTATTGAAAAAACTTAGAACAATTTATAGATTTAGACAGTTTTCAGATATTCTTGATTTAAAGCAAAAAATTATAGTATACAAAAGTCTGGTAGAGTCTCACCTAAGATACGGAATCATAGGTTGGGGTGGCGTATGTAGAAGTTACTTGAACCCCCTTGAGGTTCTTCAACGAAGGTTTTTAAAAATAATTCTCGGTAGAAACAGAATGTATTCTAGTGATCAATTATATAAAGAATCAGAAGTTTTTGATTGTCGCCAACTATTTTTCTTTCAGATATGTAAATACCAATTTTCAAACCGTACATTACTTTCAACTGGCAATCATTCATATATTACGAGATAGCAGAGTATCTATATTATACCTTTAATGTTGAAATCTTTGGGTCAAAGAGGATTTGCTTACCGTGGACCAAAAGTTTTGAATTTCTTTCTTCAACAACAAAGTTGCGAAATAAATGACAAAAATATCAAAAAAGAGCTCGGAAAGCTACTAACAAAATTATCAAGGCAAAAAATACAAAATTTACTAGGTTAATATATGATGTAAAGGTATTAGGTGAAGTTGATTCATATCCGTATAATTTTAATTATGTTTCCATAGAAAACAATAACTTGTAATTATATATATTTCTTATATCTATTTTATTGTACTTACATACAGGTAAATTACCTCGTAAGTTATTCTTTTTTATTCACTAGGTACATCTATGCATCATTTTCTGACTGTATTTTATATCAAATGGTGAATAAAAATTATTATTATTATTATTTTAAAATTATGCATGCCTCAACTAGATGAAAATGAGTTTAAACTACTCAAAACCTCGATCCCTCCTTTGTTGTTTCCAAGATTGTGATTACTCCATCATTGTCAACTTGAAATCCATTAATAGATAAATCCCTTTCCCATACTCCTGATGGGAAAAATATAAATGAGTTATACCGTTGGTTATACGCAGTGATGGGCAAACAGCAGATATTTAAAATAATTTTCTGGGATAATTTTAAATTGTGTACTATGGGCAGCAATAAAGTATTATTGAATTAAAAATAAAATTGAAATTTTCAATGTAACCAAAGATTAAACATCTAATCTTTTTAGTTTAGGTAAGCGTCCCTCTTGTATGCAGGTGTGTGAATGGAGGTTTCTTCTAAATTCCACATTCTTCATTCTTCTTTCTCAACTATTTTGACTTTTTTCAAAGTGCCATCCAGACGACAGTTGAAAGTCTGTCGAAACTATTATTGCACTTTTACACTGACGCCATCCATTGTTCTCAACAGATTGTAGTCACGCAAAAATATTATTGATTGTCTAAACCTTTCCAATAGTCTTCTCAATGCTGCCTATTGTGTTGAAGCTGATACCACGAAAGGGGCTCCGGCCACCAAAAGAGTGTTTTTAAATTTCCTTCTATACCAGTTTGTCCTGTCTCCACAGTAAGTTGACCATGCTGATCTCGCCTAGTTCATTGAGTTTTCCTAGGCATATCTATACCATTTAAGAACTAATTCACAAACACAAGATCCCTCTTGAAACCAATCCTATGACAACTCAAGGATATTTTTGAAATTCAACTTTCAGTTAACACTAGGACAGTGCAAAGTCGACCTTTATGACACCTCCAGGACAATCATAGCCCAACAATAATAGCCCAACTCATAACTATAATATAATTGTTCAATTATTATTTTTGGTATGGCTGCTATTTTGGACATCTACTAGTACTGGGTAGTTCGTCTTCACCGCTGGTGCGACCATGTTTTCAAAACATTCACAACCTTTATTTTTTAATAAGTATTTAATTTCTGAATTATTTTCCTTTTTTCCCATTGTTAAAAAAGCACATGTTACTGAAACAAATTGCACATTTAATTGCAATAAAAATTGTAGCACAACTCCTATATATACCATCATAAACTAATATTTTTGGAACTTTAGTTCTTCACGCCAGGTTATGTTTGAGCGACCAGGGGTCGCGGCGCAAAAGATCTGACTGTTACGCGTTACGTTACGCTACGTTATGTTACATTACTTCGTTATGTGCCTTGCTTCTGCGTGCTTCTCTCTCTCGTTTACGAAGCAGCGATTCATAATAATAAATATGCTTCTGCCCGGATTCGAACCCGGGCCGCCCGCGTGCAATGCGAGCATTCTAACCACTGAACCACCGATGCTATATTGAAATTCTATGCAAAGCTGGTATTCGCAGCGCTAGTGATCTACTTGAATTTGTTCGGATAAATTTTTACTATCATTTCCATAATTTTTTTTGCGCGATTAAGGGGTCTAGCTACTTTTCGAAATACAGGGTGTTGAAATTTTGAAAACTTGAATGTTTTAATTCGATAACTTTAAAATGGATGGATAAATTGATTTGACATTTGGCAGGTTGTTTTTAAATGTAAAAGGGCATATTTTGAAAGAAATTGTAGTTTGTGCAACTAGTGTGGATATGATGGCCATATCGTTACAAGTGCGATATGGACAATCCACACGAGTCGAGCAGCATATTTTTTCTACGACCCACTTAGGAAAAAATCTAGAAAATAAAAATTTCTATAAACTGTAATATAACTTCATATTGAAAATTTAACAATTCAATTTTATGTTTCCACTAGTTTTTTTGTGGTAAACGTACAGTTCTTGAATGTCCAATTTGTATAATGATACGGTTTCCTTTTTTAAATATACGATGCTGATACATGTAGATGTTGCCAGTCGGACTCCCTCATGGAGGGTACCGTACCATTATCTATAATAATGAATATTCTGCTACCTGTTGTCGTTATTAATATCAAGCAGAATGATTATTTAAAAATAAAATTAGGAATAAAAAAAATTCCTCGCGGGGAATCGAACCCGGGTCTACCGCGTGAGAGTCTGGTGTGCTCACTACTCAACCACCAAAGAATATGCAAATTGTTTATCTATAACGTCAGATGTATTACATAACTTTTGCTTAAAAGGAACTAAAGTTCCTACCGTGTGTACCGCGACACGCTCTACCTTTTTTCCTTTATATGTGGGAACTTTTCAACGTCTAAAAAGCTGATTTCGTACATTTTTGCAGCATTCGGAATAATAGTTTGTAGAGAAAAACATTCGAATCATTCTCGAGAGCTTAGGACATAGCAGAACAATTTTTTACCGTAGCAGTATTTTTTCAGAATTCAAGTTTCCATCGAAAGTTTTTCGTTAGGAATAAATTTCGATATACATCTATAAATTTTTTTTTTCGAAATGCTATTCCAGTGGATAGATTTAAAAATAGTAGCAACACACATGTTCATGAATAAAAGAGCAGGATTTTTATAACATTACAATAAGAGAGAACCTAACCAAATGATGACAAAATCGATTCTTTATAACAAACAGAAAAAAAGAATAGCTCGATAATGTTGGTCGGTCATTTTCTCTAGTTTTTCCATGTCTGGCATGAATTCATCCATAAAACTGAAATAGAATAATACATGATGTACTTTTTTCCATTAGCATATTGGTATAGTTATTTTCCTAACTAGTGCGGAAAGTGATACTTTCCCGCACGCGACTGCAGTTGACCCGAACGACGCGAAGCGGAGTTCGGGCAAGCGGTCAAGGGCGGGAAAGACACTTTACGCATGAATTAGGAACATTATTTTTTCTACGACCGTATATACAAAAAAGTATACCAACCCGTTTTTCAAAAGTTATTTTATTTCAACATACATATACAAAACTTTAACCAAAAACTATTTTTATTATTATAAATATTAATATTAGAAACACAATTTGTTGCATTCTGTAAATTACTTAAAATTGCCGGTTCAGTGGGTTTGGTGTTAACTGGTAAGTAGATGACGTTAATGAGGATGGCATCGGTTGAAGGTCACATAAAGATGACGATGAAGGTGACGGCAACGGTTTTAAGTCATTTGTATATGAAAGAATTTTTTCTGATATATTTTTCTTATATCAAAACCGTGTGTTTGGTAGTTATTATTTAATATTTAAAAAAAAATTAAAAATGCAACAAAAAGCTAGAAAAGATGTAGATTTTATTTGATGGACTATTTATTCAAATGTTGTAACAATAGTTATAACTTCCGAAGTAAAAAACTATCTAATAAGGTCAAAATTTGCATAATTTTACTTTCCCGCACTAGTGCGGGAAAGTGACACTTTCCAAGCTAAAATGCGTGCGGGAAAGTGGGTTAAAACGCACGGTCGTAGAAAAAAATGATTTCGACAGCAGGAAAAACAAGACAGTTGAATCAATCTCAAACATAACATATTTTTTAAAATTCGAAGAATAAAATATCGGAAATGCTTTCTTAATGTTAAGAACCAGTTTATTACGAATAAACTCAGTAGCAAGTTTGTTCTTGGTATTGTTCGCGTTCCAACTGTTAATAGTATCATCTTGAGACTGCTTTGGACGGAATTCTAATTGTACCTTCTGGAAGGGGTGATAAAATTGATGTCTCCATCCCAAATTCGAGTTTGCGCACTATACAGTACTTGAAACGATTCCAGAACGCTTCATAAATGCCAGTTGGAACAAACCTGGTGAATGGATATTTTAAACAGTATCAAAAATGTACTCACACTCCTTTGGAACTTTTTGTAAGGGCACAGCCGATGATGGCAATTATTATTAGGCTTAACCCAGGACGAGAAGGATACACTGATACAACTGGGATAATACTTGATGAACCCATATTTAACGGGGTAGCATGACACCGGAGAACATACACCCTGATCGAGTGAATATCATCATCATCAACGGGTAATTCTAGAGTCCATTTGGTTCACCAATGATTCACATCAAACCATGACACTGGGGATGGTGTAAACGGACGTAGAAAGTATATGTTCTCTAGTCTTGGTCGATTTAGCAGCCTAGTAAATATTAAAGAACAAAATATTCTAAATTAAAAGAAATGAAAAATTCAGTTGAATGGAAACGCCTTCCTTGGGCTCTTATACTCAAATGTCATAGTGGTAATTATATCCTGTTATGTTGGATAGTCGAATTGACTGACTTTAAAATGTAACTAGTTTTATTAAGTTTCCCTTCTTTCAATTTCCATTTATAATATCGTGGCTTAGAAAATATGTATGAGAAAATGGAAGAAGATGTAATTAGTTTCATGGAACAGGTGTGCTGCTTCTGTCAGCAAAGCAGCCAAGTGAATGTTAAGGTCACTTAGTCAATTTGCCTTGGTGGATTGCCAAGTAGGT
>CAJUYG010004245.1:0-17390 GCA_910591675.1 Galerucella calmariensis
CATAAACGTACCAATGGCGTACGGCATCCAATATTTTATAGTTATACATAAAAACTGATTTGTGTTTTGACCTAATCTACGGTATTTTTCTTGAAAGTTGAGTAATTGTCTACCCACGCTTCATCCAAATAAACAATATTTCGTTCTTCTTGGCGATACTTTCACATATCTCCAATGTAATATAATAATATGTTGGTGGGTTCCATCAAAATCTCTTTTATTTTAACATTTTCGCCAAATAAACCATTAGATTTCAACAAACCCCTAAGGGCGAGTTGTATCAAACATCTAAATTCGGTTTAATGATAACTGATGTTTAGACTGTGGCTGATTGATATATTTATTATCAACATTTCCATCAGTCTAAACATCAGTCATCATTAAACAGGGTTTAGATGTTTGATACAACTCGCCCTAATGGTTTTCTTAGAAAAATATTTATAAATAATTATCACCTTTCCAATTTCTCCGGCTTGTCTATCGAACAAAAAAAACTCCAGTGGAAAGTTTATAATATATACAGCGTGTCCACGGATGGGGTATCTTATGGGTGAAAAATGTTTAAATATTAGTTTTAGTGAAAAATGTCATTCATGATCAAAAGTTTTGCTTGTTCTGAAACCCCATAAATTGAAATGATATTCAAGCTTTCCAAAAACCCGTTTCATTTTATAGCCAGTTTTATTAAAACCGTATGAATGTTTGCACTAAGTAACTTTTAAATAATTTCCAAATTATCATTCTTTATTTTTTCTTTTATTTTTTTGGGAATCAAACCACAATAATGTTTTTTATTTTTTTAATTCGACGTTTCGGTAGCGTTCCAGCTACCGTTGTCAAGTTTAACTAATAATAAAATAATTTTTGGTCCCTATCTGACCCAACGAAAATATTTTGAAAACAAAACTAATCATACACAAAAAAGTAACAACAAACGCGTTTTATTAACAACATTTCCAAAATAAGCGAAAAAAAGCGCTATCCCAATAAAAACCGTTCCTGGAACGTGCACTTCACTGGATTCCATTTCTAGTCGACTATCATATCTTTGGAATGTCATAAAATGAAATATCTTATTTCACATTTTACCAGAGATGTGATCTACTATGAATGGACCTTAATAAAATTTGACAACAAAGTTTTGTAGTCTTAAACTTCAAAATATTATTGATTGTCTAGTTGTCATATTTTTTTCGTTGTGTCAGATAGGGACCAAAAAATTATTTTACTATTAGTTAATCTTGACAACGGTAGCTGAAACGCTACCGAAACGTCGAAATAAAAAAAAAAACCTTATTGTGGTTTGATTCCCAAAAAATAAGAGAAAAAATAATAAATAATGCCACAAGGAACTTACAGAAGATATTATCATTCTTTAATAGATATTTGACAACAATGTTAACTGTTCAACAAAGAATATATATGTTATGGTACTGGGGAAGTTTGGTACCAGGATGCAATTGCAAAATTTCCTCAAAAATATCCAGATGTACTCACCCATTACGCGGTGTGGATTAAAAAAAAAGGTAGAACGTGTCGCGGGACACACGGTAGGAACTTTAGTTCCTTTTAAGCAAAAATTATGTAATACATCTGACGTTATAGATAAACGATCTGCATATTCTTTGGTGGTCCAGCAGTAAGCATACCAGACCCTCACGCCGTAGACCCGGGTTCGATTCCCGTGAAATTTTTTTTTAATTGTTACTTTTATTTTTAAATAATTATTATGCTTGATAATAATAACAACAACAGGTAGACGTTTGAAATATTTAGCAGAATATTCATTATTATAGATAATGGTACGGTACCCTTCATGAGGGAGTCCGACTGGCAACATCTACTTATAACAGCATCGTATATTTAAAAAAGGAAACCGTAGCATTATACAAATTGGACATTCAAGACCTGTACGTTTACCACAAAATTAGTGGAAACATAAAATTGAATTGTTAAATTTTTAATTTGAAGTTATATTACAGTTTATAGAAATTTTTATTTTCTAGATTTTTTCTTAAGTGGGTCGTAGAAAAAATATGCTGCTCGACTCGTGTGGATTGTCCATATTGCACTTGAACGAACTTCGTCCACGTGCGATATGGCCATCATATCCACACTAGTTGCACAAACTACAATTTCTTTCAAAATATGCCCTTTTACATTTAAAAACAACCTGCCAAATGTCAAATCAATTCATCTATACATTTTAAAGTTATCGAATTAAAACATTCAAGTTTTCAAAATTTTAACACCCTGTATTTCGAAAAGTAAATGTGCTAGACCCCTTAATCGCGCAAAAGAAATTATGGAAATAATAGTAAAAATTTATCCGAACAAATTCAAGTAGATCACCAGCACTGCGAATAACAGCTTTGCATAGAAGTTTAATATGGCATCGGTGGTTCAGTGGTAGAATGCTCGCATTCCACGCGAGCGACCCGGTTTCGAATCCCGGCCGGAGCATATGAATCGCTGCTTCGTGAACGAGAGAGAGACTAAGGAGGCACAAGCACGCAAGCAAGGCACATAACGAAGCAACGTAACATAACGTAGAGTAACGTAACGCGTAACGGTCAGATCTTTTGCGTCGCGACCCCTGGTCGCTCAAACATAACCTGATGTAAAGAACTAAAGTTCCAAAATAATAGAGAAGTTTGATGAGACAAGATCTGTTCAAAACAAAACAAAAATTGGAAATGGCGTACGTTTAGGAGGATGATGCAGCTAGTGCACTAGCTTTATGCATTCGATAAGGGAAGTCTATGAAAAAGAGCAGTGGAGGTTGGATTTTGCAAGAGTCACTTACAGAAAATATTTGAGCAACATAAAACTCATCCATTCAAACAGAAATTCATTCATACCTTACAAGATTATGATTATGACACAAGGTTAGACTTTTATGCGATGATGGGTGAAAAAGGTATGCATGACCGATTCTCTCACAATAATATTTTGTCTACTGATAAAGCAACGTTTACAACAAACGGAGTCGCTTCTTCCCAAAATTGTCGATATTTGCTAGTGAAAATTCGAGCTACAGGATTAACTGTTATAGTCAATTTGCTAAAAAAGTAAATGTTTTGTGTGCGGTTGTACCGGATCGAATAATCGGACCGTATTTTCTGGAAGATACATAAAATCAGGAGATATATTTGTATTTGCTGGACAACTCCTTGATACCTGAATTAGGAAATACTCCCTTAGAGCAAAGTCGTAAAATGTACTTTGAACATGATGGATGTTCGACACATTCGACGTTGCTAATTTGAGGATGACTGCATAAATATTTTCCTGAGCGATAGATGGGACCTTATTGACTTAAATTTTTTCTGTCCCGATCCCTCGATTTAACTATTTTAGATTTTTTTTATGGGGCTTGATTGATTGATGCCGTTAACGAAACTACCTCAGAAATGCTGCAAAATACTCACAAAAAATAAAATAAAAAATTAAGAGATTATTCAAAGCTGGGGGAGATTATATATTGAATAGATGTTTTTTGTATACTTAGTATTTCTTACATCATTATTCTGTATTGTTACTTTTGATAGTGATTATAATTTTTGAATACTGTTGTCAAATATTTATCAAAAAATGGCAGTTTGAGAATTATTTATGAAAGTTGACAGTTACTTGGTACATCGTAAACGTCATTCACTAGATTTATACATTACTTTCGAACTTAGTGCAAAAATTCATACGGTTTTCATAAAACTGGCTATAAAATGAGACGGGTTTTGGGAAACTTAAATTATAAATAAACTGTAAAAAAGTGCGCGGGTTTCATACTTACAGTAAAATATAGTTTATTTACAAAGGTGTCTCTATCAAATCCTAAAGGCTTGAAAAAAACCATCCAGAAACCAGCAACAATTTTGTTTGAGTGATTCCCAGCATGGTGGTTTTGTCTCAGCGTCAAAACTTCTTGCTTTATCACAGAAAAATGTTTAACAAATATTTGATATTTGACGTCATTTAGGTATTTTGTCACAATATACGTTATTTGTTATTAAATTATCTTTATTTTCTTTCTCGTTTCATTGACAGATGACAGTTACTAAAACATTAATTCACCTGTTTGAACGCAGCTGCCAGGTAATAGAGACAAGAAAATGGTAAGCTACTGATGTGCTGCAAGTTGTATATATATTAAAAAATCTCCACTAGAGTTTTTTTTGTTGGCTAGACAAGCCGGCGAAGTTAAAAAACATAATTTTTTATAAATCTAATAAATAATAATTTTAATCAATAAAATATTATTTTCATCTTGTTGACACGTCGGTGGAGGACTACCATAGTTCGGATCTTGGACTAAAAGGGACACCCGATCGAGTTCACGTTTAAGCGGTAAATTAAGCAAGTTATTTTTCCTCCCACGCAAATTCTATAAAAACAAGTAAACAAAGATGTAATATGTTTTTCTATTATTAACCTATAGGTCAATAATGGACACATTCGAATATTTTGAGAATTCAGGTATAGTAGTTCAACAAAAACTTGTGCAACCTAATTTTGTATACCCAGGAGATTGTCTTTAACATATTTGCTGGAAATAACCTATCAAGATGAAATTATTTGAATAAAAATGCCATTAGTTTAAAATTCGCGCGAAACCAAAAATGACTGATGACATAACGAGTACATACATAATATATCGAAAATGAACAGTGCACTTGTCAGTCAGACGACAGGATAAACGCTTCTGGTGGTGCGTTTGTGAATTATCTCAAAGTATTGTCTTAAATTTTGTTAGTAGTGGAAAAAATTGTATTTACACCACGGCGGTGAAGATATTTTTATAAGCCTCGCACCTTATTCCTCTCGGTGCAAAGCCAATCGCGAAATAATTTTGGTGCTCGGTCAATATTAATAGTCTTCACCACCTTGGTGTATGTAATATAGAGGAAAGTCACCAAATATGGAATACCATTTTGTTTTTGGGATATAAAAAAAACTTTATATAAATGAAATCAGTTTAATGTTTTTACTAATCAGTCATACATTTATATGTAGTAATTAACAGCCTTTGATCAAATATATTAGTTGTCAATTTAAAATCTGAAACAAAATCACAAATGAGTAACCAAATATGGAATCTATATATGGAATATAAGCA
This sequence comes from Galerucella calmariensis, assembly GCA_910591675.1. Classification (NCBI taxonomy): domain Eukaryota; kingdom Metazoa; phylum Arthropoda; class Insecta; order Coleoptera; family Chrysomelidae; genus Galerucella; species Galerucella calmariensis. The sequence goes on from CAJUYG010004245.1 coordinate 5,117, forward strand.
TAAATCAAGATAACAATAACAAAAATGGACATTAATATCTTTGACATCAATTAAATAAATATAATATATTGTGATAAATGAAAGAAGTTACATAATTACTTGCAAAAGTCACAGATCCAAGTATCAAACTCTGGACCAGCACAATCATAATGTGCCCAGAGCCCACACATCAAGCATTTAATTTAATATTCCATAATTAGACACCGACGACTGTCCATATTTGGATTTTTATACTAGTTCAAACTCTTCTAAATATTTTTTAAAGTCACAATATTTTAATGACAAAAGATGACAAAATGGTGAAATAAACATAATACCGATATACTAAATAGTATAACACGAACGTAAACAAACATAACACCTGGTAATTCCCGTTTATTACTTACCTTTTAAATTTTCTGCACGACAACAAAACAAAACACGCCTGCTACACGTGAAGCATTCGCGCAACTGACTCGATGGTGTGGGTGCGATAGTTAGTAGACCGAATTGAACAGAAGATGGTCGAGTGTTGCGTTTCATACTTATAGTCTTAGAGAAATGAAGGCATTCCATATTAGGATACTATTCCATATTTGGTGACTTTCCTCGACCTACTATTGTTTTTTAAGCGAAAATATTTCAATCCCACCAAAAGGCACCTATTATGTGTTTTGAATACTATAACTTTGGAATGATCTAAATAAATTTAGTATTCGGAATAACTCTACATATTATACTAACTGGCATTAAATTCTCGTCTTGCGTACATAGCACAGAGTAGTATGGTAATAGGAAGAAACAAAACATTCCACGCGATTGAGTGATAGAAGAGGTCTCATTTTAAAGACATGTCAACTGTCAAAGTCTTATTATGTGATGTGAAAAATGTAGATTCCTTTTCGAGAACAAGTACATTGTCAACGTAGAAATTATTTCACAAGAAGTCTTGATTTTGCAAACAGTTACACAGCAGGGGCGGATTATCATTTATTTTTACAATAAGGGTATAGTTATGCTTGTTGATATACGGTGAATGATTGGTTATTAGTTATTGATGAGCAGGAATATTTTTTCAGGATTTTCCTAAGAATTGTTATATTTAGAATACGGTACTCTGCAGTGATACAATCCACCACCGTAGCGCTTTAACCTTCGGATGCCGGAGGGGGGTGCAAATGTACCCCACATACTGTTTTTTGGGCGTATTTTTTGCATTTTGCTTAGAATCATAAAATGCTGCTGAGTAATCCTCAGTTGGACCCTCATTTATCAGTACATATATAAAAAAAAGAGTTTTTTCTTATTTTTTTTTTATAAATGTGAAAATAATTAGGTGGGGTACATATTGTACAAGAATCGAGGGCAAACAAAAATCCATGGGAAGGTGTGTACTCTGCCCTAGAAAATATGACAAGAAGAGCAGAAGTAAGTGTGACAGATGCAGAAACTTTGTTTGTCCTGATCATCATGTAACTACGAAATTGAAAATTTGTTCAAAATGTAGTTTATTGGATCCAGAATTTTCCAATTAACTTCGTCATGTAATAGTACATTGTTTACCGGGTAGGAAAAGCTTAACATTCCTGGACGTCGAGGCGCAAGCCGAGACTTAGCAACACAGAGTCCAGGAATGTGGCTTTTCCTACGAGGTAAACATACTATTTTTCCGCAAATCGTTTAAAATTCGACAGATATTGATTGATTTAAAAAAAAACGCGATAATTTTATTCCCAAATAAATGGTGCTTTGAAATTCCTAATAAAATTACTTGGGTTACTATGGAAACGTATTGAGGTTGAATTGTCAAACTTGACGCTTATAAATTTAATTGCTGGTGTTCTCGAAAGTAAAATGATAAGTGATGATGAAATTTCCATTCCTGGGACTCCTCCCGAACTGGTTGAGGCAGTGAATACTGCTTCATTAGAATTATTGCCAAAGAAATCAAGAGAAAAGTACGAAAATGCATACAGACGTTTTATGGATTATCGCATGAGTAAAAATACGAGTTCTTTCTCAGAAAATGTTGTAATGGCATACTTCCTAGACCTTTGTTTAAAGATGAAATCTTCAACATTATGGGCCAATTATTCAATGCTGAAGTCAACCCTTGCACTTAAACACAATGTAGATATATCTACATACTCAAAACTTCGTTCTTTATTGAAACGGCAAGCTCAAAGTTATAGGGCAAAGAAATCTAAGATTTTAACGAAGGAAGAAATTGAAAAATTTATCCAGGAAGCTCCAGATAAAGAAAATTTAATGATTAAGGTAATTTACAAGGTTTTAATTTCTATTTAGATTATAGCTTTATTTATTTTTTAGATGTCTGTAATATTTGGTATTTCTGGGGCCTGTAGAATGGATGAGTTAGTCCGAATGACTGTACACGATATAGAAGACTTAGAATCTAAGCTTTTAATCAGCATATCTGATTCGAAAACCAACAAACCAAGATCATTTGTAATTAATCAGATCTACTTGAATGTTTATCGAAAGTATGTTTCGTTAAGACCAGAAAATATGAACAGTGACCGATTTTTCTTTAAATATCAAAGCGGAAAGGGTTGTAGACAAGTGGTAGGAATTCATCAATTTAGAAAAATGCCCAAAATAGTTGCTACTTATTTGAACTTGGTAAATCCGACAGAATATACTGGTCACTGCTTTCGTCGGTCTTCTGCAACAATATTGGTTGACTCTGGTGCCGACATAACTAGTTTAAAGAGGCATGGCGGATGGAAGTCATCAAACGTTGCTGAAGGATATATCGAAGAATCGCTTAACATAAGGTTGAGGTGGCAAATAAAATTTTCACAGTACAAAATATTCAACAAAATGACCCTACCACCCTGCATGTTGTCCAAAATGTTTCTCATAGTTCTAAGAGTGTTCCTCCAATGTTCAATAATTGTACTAACTGTCAAATTACTGTAAATATAACAAATTGATCTTAAAAATGTATTCAGCAATGACTTGATGTTTTCAAAATATAAATTAATTCCTTATAAGCAATGTGTTTTCAATCATTTATGTAGAACACTAACAACTGTACGGAAATATCATTTCCTTACAGTAAGGAAATGACATTTCCTTACAGTAAGGAAGTCCTGACTTTTTCTTCAAGACAGGAATGTCAAAATTTCCTAGCGATTTGCGGAAAAATATTATTTTTGTATTTCTTGATTATACAGTGATGGGCAAATATGTGGAACCAAGTAAATATCTCTGGAATTATTAGAGATATCAAAATGAAATTTGGGAGGTGGATACTACAGTAGATTGCCTATTTGTTTTCATAATTTTTAACAATTTTGAACTTCCGGTTTTACCGGAAGTAATGTCGATTTTAAAATTTGCAATGGAACACCCTGTATATTATTTTAGTTTCTGATGAAACATTTTATTACGAATACAAAAATATCGGGTTCGATATTTTTCATTTTAATACCTACCGAGATATTAACAGAAAAGTAACTAAGGAAAGGAAAATTTACAAACCGACATGCCTATTGTCAAGAAGTAAACGGTGCTCAGTTTAAACATCTAATACCTACATTAATTTTAGTTCAGTTAAGTTTCAATGTTTTGAAAATTACCTAGTTTCAGTTAATAATTATGATTATTTCATCAATGGATATTAGATTTCTCCTTTCCTTAGTTACTTTTCTGTTAATATCTCGGTAGGTATTGAAATAAAAAATATCGAACTCGATATTTTTGTATTCGTAATAAAATGTTTCTTCAGAAACTAAAATAATATACAGGGTGTTCCATTACAAATTTTAAAATCGACATTACTTCCGGTAAAACCGGAAGTTCAAAATTGTTAAAAAATATGAAAACAAATGGGCAATCTACTGTAGTATCCACCTTCCAAATTTCATTTTGATATCTCTAATAATTTCAGAGATATTTACTTGGTTCCACACATTTGCCCATCACTGTATTTGTATCGAATATGCTATTAAAATTATATTCAAAAACAAATATTGCTTTTTTATTATTTAGATATAAGTAATAATGGAAATATATAATATTTTGAGAGATGTAACGCAAAAAAAAATGTGGGGTACACAATGTACCCCCTCCGGCATCTTCGCAGATGCGCGACCCTCCGGCATCCGAAGGTTAACGAAGATTATTTCCCGAATAGTAGCTAGAGACCTTCAGGCAATCGAGTTTTTTTGCCTGACAAGACGTTTTTAAAGGTCCTATCAAATTATTGCGATTATTTTAGACCAGAAAAATCGGATATTTTTTGAATGGTACTTTGAAATTATCATTCATGATGACAAAAAAAAATTATAGTGAGAGTTAGAAGCTCTGAATATCAATATGAAGATCTATCATGGGGTCTTATGGTTTTTCACAATATTCGCGATTTTTATCTCAAGAGAGAACTCGTAAATGATTAACCTATTAACCTGAATAAAATTCAAAAAACATATTTTTAAGGGAAACTTAATTCTCCACAAAAAAGCTTCCTATGCAGATTTGAATATCAAAGTTAAAAAATTAAACTGAAAGATCGGTTCAATTTTCAGGCATAAGTACATGAAAACGATTCATTTGGCAACAATTTACAAAGAACTTTTTCGAAAGGAATCTAATCTTCTTCAAGAATATATTATTATATATTTTATGGAATCATTATAATTAGAAAAGTGTTGTTTACAAAACGCCACCGAACTCTTTAGAATATCTTCGCCACCGGATAACTGTGGCATGTGGTGGAATAAGTCCTGTTATGCTTGAAACAAATTTAGTTAAGCTGGACGCCAATGAAACAAGTAATGTTGATTGACGTTTACAAAAAAATTATGGTGAATATACCGCAGGCTCTTGCCTAACTAACCAATTAAATTTGGTAGTAAACTAAGCCAGTTCGCAGGGCTTTGTTACCTTATTGATCTTAGGAAAAAAATTTTAGAAAAACTAGAAAAAAAGAAAAAGCAATTTCAGGGCGCCACTAATCTTCTTTCCTAAAAGAAAATTAGAAACAAAATCAAATTCAAAGGTTAGCTAAATTTTAATCTATCAATTCACCAAAAAAATAAAAAGAACTTACGTTTCTGTGTAGTAAATTAAACTATCTATCGAAGTAAAAAAATGTATATAATTCCTATAGTGAAATTACAATGAAAAAAGGGGTTAGTAAACAATGAAAAAAAATACTTAGCACACTAAAACTTATGATTGTGAAGATTAAGTCCAGATTAGTTGTACTTTAACTATTGGAACTTTGAGGAATCTTTCGGGGCGTTTGACTCCTATGGACTGTTTTATTCCAAGGAACGGAACTAATAGTAGGTACTCCAGGGACTGTTGTAGTACAAGAGACTGTTGTTCTGCTTGGGACTGTTTGTCTCAACAAATTTTATTTCAGGAAACTGTCTCGAGGGAACTTTATGTCTCCAAGAAACTTGTATTTCAGGAACTTCTAGGGACTATTTGTCTCCCAGAAACTGTATTCCAGGAAATTTTATGCCAGGAAACTGTTAGGTACTCCAAGAACTGTGCTATAAAAATTATACCGGTATCTGTATCTGTAAGAATTCGAAGGGTGGGTGACCCCCACAAAGTATCCTTCTGAGGTTCAGACTTCATTCTGGCTCGTCATCCAGCCTACTTGTTTGAAGTAGGTGATAACGTCGCCGGAAGTAAGCTCCCTCATGCTGGATTGTGTTAGCCTGTTCTCGCCGAATACAGAAAACCTAAATTGAGAGAGTGTCGGACATTCATAAAGAATGTGTTCGACAGTCTCATCTTCCTGTTCACATCCCCTACAGACTAAAGTGCCAGACAGATCCAGTCTGTAGAGGTGTTTTCGTAGGTGGCAGTGACCGGTCAGAATACCCGTGGCTGTCCGAAGGTTCTGTCTGTTCATAGTCACGTATTTTTGGCTAATTTGCTGTCCGGATACTGCAGCAGTTTCTTGGCAAGCCTGCAACCTTCTGCATCGTCCCATCTACCCTTAAACTTATCAAGGGAGTGTTTCTTTATTAGGTCAATGATAGCCGACGCCGACAGACCAATGAAAGTGCCAGGTCCCAAGAGTGTTTGGGATGCTGCTTTCCTGGCAGTGCGTCAGCAATGTGGTTACCTCTCGATTTACTGTGGCCCTTGATCCAGCCTAGAGTGAATTCGTTGTTGCAGCAGGCTTCGATCAGGGACAGGTGACACTCCAGTACTAGGCCTAATGTGATACGTGGTCTGTTCTGGGCTAGTAGTGCTTGTCTACTATCTGTAAGAATGTGAATTTTATTACCTGTGGTGTTTCTTTTGGTAATCTCTTTTGCGGTATACCGGTATAAGAAAATGTGACAAAAAAATACTTAACTCATAAGAATATCTGTCCAGCTCAATGAATACAATTTAATGATTGAACTTGAGGATTCGTTCTGGACAAATATCTGATTTATATTGAAAAAAAAAGAAGCAATCATATGAAACTAAAAATATCTAATATTAAACTTGGCTAGATATGAGAGAAAAAGGTATAACCATGCGGCTTCCAAAATGGGTAGCCATTTTGTTCAGAAAATAGGTACTTAATAAATATAAACTTTCCCGTATGAAATTTTAAAATGAAGAAGTAACAATTATGAATAGAAAAAATATACCCAGTAATCCAGATTCTTATAATAAAACGGCATCTTTTGTTTTTAAACTGGTGTTAAAATTATCAAATGAATTACTGCACACTGCACAGTTCCAAACTTGATTTGTCGACAGACGATAAGAGAAGACCTGCCCTAACCTTCCTCATTCTTATTTAAAGATTCTTCAAAATTTTAAATTTCGCGGTTAAATACTTTAAGAATATTGATTTTTTGACCACTAGTTTATTCCACCACAAATGCCACTCTGGCCAATAATTTTAAATATGATATTATGGCAAGTGATATCTCGTTTTGACATTGGCTACATAGCCATATTAATTTTGTTTGGGTTCAAACTAATTTTGACGGATAAATTATTATATATCAACAATGGATTCTTATAGCAAGTGTTACAAATGTGCTCCTTCTACTTCCTGACAGTAATTCATCCTATTAGTAAACTCTTGCCGCACTCGTTCGAATGTGTCAGCTGAAATTGCATTGCATTCTTCAATAATTCTTTCTTTCAAAACGCCAATGCTATCTGGTGCCGTAGTATAAACCTGGGATTTCAAGTACCCCTATAGAAAAAAATCTTATGGTGTCAGATCTGGTGACCGAGGTGGCAATTCTATAGGACCTCTCCGGCCGATCCATTTACCTCGATATTCTTCATCCAGGTAACGTCTTATTGCACCATAATAATGTGCAGGTGCACCATCTTGTTGAAATGTTATTTCCAGATGGCCGAATTGCATTGATGGCAACTATGTGGTTTCCCAAAATACCTGCCCAAACATTGACTTTTTCTGGAAATTGGGTATGTTGTACACGGAAGGTGTGAGGATTTGTGTCACTCCAATACCTTACATTTTGTGTATTCACATTTCCATTGAGGCAAAAAGTACTTTCGTCACTAAACAAATTGTTTTTGTGTAATGTGGGTTTTGACTAATTTTATTTGTCATACATTCACAGAATTCGAGTCTTCTGTCAATGTCGTCATTCCAAAGGTGGGCACCATTTTTAACTTGTATGGATGAAATTCATTTTTAGCCAACAGTCTCTGTACTGTACTTTTACTTACTTCACAGATAGACGCAACTTTGGTTGAAGAGGAAGAAGGGTTTACTACCATTTCAGCAACTATATCAATTTTTTTACCAGCTCTAAATGTTGATCGTTTGGCGTCTTGAACACTACCTGTTGCTTCAAACTTGTGAAGAAGCTCCCTCAAATAAGCTCTCGGGATAGGCGATCTGGGTATCTCTCATTAAATAAACGTTCCGCTTCATGGAGATTATTTCTAGATTCACCAATTATTAAGATAGCTGCTACTTTGTCGGCTTGAGTACGTACAATTTTGCCTATGTAAACTCTTAAACGTCTCGTTAAACAATAATGAAATTAAATATTCAAGCTATTTAGAAAAAACTTCGCAAAGCAACAAATACTATTAAATTAAAAACGTCAATTTTTTTGACAACTAAGCAGAGGCGAACTGAAAAATCTTCAATAATTAAATGTGAAATAATAATTTTGATATTTATTTGATTTATTCGTCAAAATTAGTTTAAGCCTAAACAAAATTGATATGGCTATGTAGCCAATGTCGATGCCTTTCAAACGAGATATCACTTGCCATAAGCTCCTATTTAAAATTATTGTTCAGAGTGGCACTGTGACGTAATCTATTACTATTACGTAACCTGTTACCATTCGTAGAGAAGTTTACAACACTTTATTTTCACCCTCCAAATTTTATTAATGTAAGTGTAGCCATTCAAAAGATACGAGGGGGAAGGGGACTTTTTAATAGCACTGTATATACACTCACTTTCAAAAGTATTGCACCCCCCCTGTATCTTAGCGAAATATGTAGAAATAAATACTCTATAAAAGTATTTTGCTGATAAGAAGAACTTGTTTACACTATACCACAAAAAACGTGTTTTGGATCGTGTAAATTCCGATCTGGTAAAAAATGCCTGTTTCTGCTTATCAGTTTATATTGTTAGTTGGTACTAATAAGTTGTATAAACGTTAAAAATGCCTAGAAATGAGTTGTCTGCTTTTGATAGGACTCGAATTATTGCTCTGTGGCAAGAAGGGTTGTCTCGTCACCAGGTAGCCAATAGGCTAAATTTTGTGAGATCTACGGTTAGCAGGACCATTAGACGCTATGAAGAGACTGGGGAAGTGAATAGTAGGCCTCGAACTGGCCGACCTACTGTTAGTACTAGACGAGAAGATAGGTATATTGCTCAATTAGCCCGCAGAGAACGATCAGTCACTGTACCATTACTAAGATCTCAATTCCAGAGAACGTTTAATCGCGTGATCTCGACCGCAACAATCCGTCGAAGAGTTTTGGCGTCAGGATTGAAGCGCAGAAGGCCTTTAAGGGTGCCTTTGTTAACTGCTCGTCACCGTACCGCTCGATTGCAGTGGGCAAGAGCTCATCAACATTGGTTATTGCCACAATGGAGGAACGTTCTTTTCTCAGATGAGTCCAGGTTTGGATTAGTGAGTGATGACTATCGGGAAAGGGTTTGGAGGGAGACAGGAGGACAAAATAGACTAGCAACTGTCATAGGTGTTGCCCCTTATCGTGGCGGAACGCAAATGTTTTGGGGTGGTATCAGATTTAATGGGAGAACACAACTCCTTCATATTCCAGGAACAATGACCGGTGCATATTACCTGCAAAACATCATTAATGCTATCGTTCAACCATTACGTAATGCAATCGGAGCCCAGTTCATCTTTATGGACGATAATGCCAGACCCCATCGCACCAGAGCCGTTCAACAAGCCTTGGAAAACGGAAACATTGCAAGATTGCCCAACTAACAATTTAAGTCATAAATACTCTAGTCTTAGAAACTATAACCTATCCTTGGTAATAATTTCGTGTTTTTTACGAAAATAATACCTTTATCATAAGAACATACAATAAAGTGAATTTATAAGGTCAATAATACGAAATATTTACTCAGAGTATTACCTATAACGTAACAGTAACAATTAAAGTTATTTTTACGATAACATTCCTCTTAGAATCACTTATATATTATTTTTACTCATAAGTATAATTTTGCGTGTAATAGTCACCATTGGCTTCAAGTAAATATTACCTATAAGTTATTTTCACTTATATGTAAAATTGCTGTGGTTATAATTACGTTTCCAATTTTACTTTACAGCCCGATTCACTGTTAAGTTGCCAATTCTTGTGTTTATGACGTAAATGTTCCACAAGTTTATTACTGATAGGTTTGTGACTTCTTGGTCAGATTATTGGTATTTTGTTGGTAATCGTTACTTCAAAAATGACTTTTTGTTTTTTTTACCTATATGAGACATATTCAAAAGAACTACAAAGTCACAATTACCGAATAAATTAACCATGAAGTGAATTTAACTTGAGGGTCGTTATTTTTTTGGACGCCATAATGATTATCACTTTCAATTTTGTGTAATTCAAAATTATTGTCGAAATTATAATTCGACCTGCTTTTAAGGTCAGAACATTGTTGATATATCATTTTTATGACCAAACTGAGTGTAGGAAAAACCTTTTATACATTTTATCGATATGAAATTAATTTCTTGACCGCATTACACTTAACATTTTCATAGAAAAACTGATTATTTTGGAGGCGAATGATAAATTAGGAGCTAAAAGTATCCATATTATCAGTAAAGTATGCCCGGTTTATGTTTCCGAAGTTAGGGACCTCTGAATTGAGCGTGTTTTACTTTGTATTATTTACCAATATTATATTATTGTGATTATGTAGAGCAAGCCACCATAGTTTGGGAGTTTAGATAAAAACTATAAAAGATAAAGAAATAAAATTTTGTTCCACGTATCGCCGAGGAGGATAGAAAATATGTTGTCAGAATTACTACTTTATTACGTTATTATAACGTCGTTGAAACGGTATTATTACGTCTTTGTGTCCGTCACTGCAACGTTTTCACGACGTTGTAGTTACCACAAATGTGTTCCCCATTTTGGTACTGGTTACGTGTTAACGACGTATTTAGAACGTAACAACGACTAGTAAAAATGACTTGACGGTTGACTAGATAGTCAGTTTTACGGTTTTACGACTTAAAATGCTAGTTGGGTGGAATGGCCGGCAATGTCCCCTGACCTGAATCCCATAGAGCATGTGTGGGATTATGTCTCAAGAGCCATTTTTAACCGAAATAACCCTCCAAGAAACACGCAAGAGCTTATTGTTGCGGTTACAGAGGAATGGGACAATATTCCACAGGCAGTGATTAATAATTTGATTATTGGCATGCATAGACGCGTTGATGCATTGATAAGAAGTAGAGGTGGAAATACTAAGTACTAAATTTATTATAACATTCATCCTTTTTCCGTTTTTTTCTGAAAATATTATTTTTGTATTTTCAAATTTTTCCATTTCAATTTTAATTTTCTGTTAAACCAACCTATGTTATTCCAGTAAATGAATTTGTACGATTTTAATGTATGGTTTTAAGTAATATTTAACATGATGGGATTAAAATTAAGAAAAAAATAGATATAATCCCAATATAGGGGGGGTGCAAGACTTTTGAAAGTGAGTGTAGATAGACTATTTCACCAAAAATCAAAATTCTAAAGGAAGTCATTTATGAAAATAAACGCTGGAAGGCTGAACGCAAAGTTCACGTTTCATGCTACAAAATGTTCGGAACGGTGTTGAACAAATACTGTATTACTGTTTGTAAGTGAACGGATCACAATTTGAACACTTACTTTGTGTTTGGATATGATTCTTCTCTTTGATTAGAATAATTATCCTTTGGTTAGTTAAAGAAAACAGCTTATTTTAATAGCTTTTTCTATTGATTTTATTTATCGTGACAATACAAAAATAAGTGGACTGTATATTGACAGTTATGTCAAAACATATTACCATGGTGATAGCACCTTAGGCTGGTGGCTAGATAAAAAAGATTGTTCATACCGCCGCCCTTGAAAGTACTGCGGTATCTTTCAATAATTTAAATGTTGGGTACATAATGTAAATTTTCATTACTGACACAAGTAAGTCCATTTTTGACTGCGAATGTCCGTGATATAGGTGAGTCTATGGAAGTCCTTGATCTTCATCAGATATGGGGAGAGGGCACACCTTGACAACACTTCGTTTTAAAATATTGCCGTTCGAGGTACGTACACTAACAACACGTGTGATACCGTCCTTGCCTGGGTGTAGACTCACTATCCTTCCGGTTGTCCATTTGGATGGTGGATTGTTGTCATCCTTCAAAAGAACCAAGGATCCTTGAAGCTTTTCCATATCGGTTTTGAAACGCCATTTTGAACGCTCGTGGAGTGTATGTAGATACTGGGTAGACCATCTGCGCCAAAAGTGTTGAACCATGGATTGTAACATCTGGTATCTCGTGAAGTGGTTCATAGGTGTTGTTTGAATGTCAATGTCAGGTATGAGGTTAAGAGGATGGCCAACAAGAAAGTGTCCAGGAGTGAGGGTTTCGAGGTCGTTAGGGTCATTAGTTATTGGTAAGAGAGGTCGAGAATTTAACACCGCTTCCACCTGAACCATAAAAGTATAAAATTCTTCATAAGTAAGGGGGTTTTCGTCAGATACTATACGACGTAAATGATGTTTAAAGGATTTTACCGCACTTTCCCA
>CAJUYG010004246.1:535-10556 GCA_910591675.1 Galerucella calmariensis
CTTTGCTATACACAGTTTCCACGGATCGGTCATTTCTGGTTCTCGGAGCTTATTGATGTCCCGGAAATAACGGTATAGACGGTCTTCTTTGATGCAATAATCCGGAAACTTCTCTGGATCCTTCAGAACCTTTTCTTTCTTGTTCCGGTACCACGAACATTCGGTGGTTACATCGGTCAAACAGAAAGCGGAAGATGGATCAGTCTCGGCAGTCATGGGTAGCGAATTTCTAGACAAGGCATCGGCTACACGGTTTAGTGCACCTTTATGGTATTGTTTTTGGAAATCAACCCCTACCAATACCGGAGAAAATTCAGAAACTTCAATAACGGATTGCTCCTTGTCAACCCCTAACACCAGGGAAGATTTAGAGACTTCGGAAGGAATTTGTTCTTTGTCGACCCCTAACTCCAGGGAGGACGCAGAGACTTCATGAACGGACTGCTCTTTGTCAACCCCTAACTCCCGGGAAGACGCAGAGACTTTGACAACAGGTTTTTCCTCATCAACCCTTAACAACACGGGGGAAGACTCAGAAACTTCAAAAACAGATTGCTCCTTGTATACCCCTAACTCCAGGGTAGACGCAGAGACTTCAATAACGGACTGCTCTTTGTCAACCCCTAACTCCAGGGAAGACGCAGAGACTTCAGAAACGGTTAGATTTGCAGGATAACGGTTTTCTGTGAGGATCGGAACATCGACATTTTTCATCGATAGATTTACCAACCCTAAAACTCCAACAGGACTTGCTAATGACGGACGGCTTACTTTTTTATTATCGATGTATATATTTCCAGTTCCCAACTCCAAACGGAAATTATATTTTTGGAGAACATCGTGTCCTAAAACAATATCAGTTATCAATCCGGGGAAATGCTCTAGCGAACCCTCCATATTGACGTCATCGATTTTCCAATTGAGCTCATAAGTATCGGTGATGGAGACTACATTTCCATTAGCTAAACGGGCCTTCGTACCTAGACGGGCGGTAGTTTGCTTTCTTTGGGAAAATGTCTTAGCTACTTGATCACCAATATATGACTTCGCTGCTCCGGTATCTAACAATGCTTGAAATTTGTGATTTCCTATTTTGACGTTCATGTGCGGTCGGGGATCGTTCATTTCTGCCGGCGATGATTCGGTATGAGAGGCAAAGATTTGCGGAAGCTGTTTCGGCCTCTCCCCGGTACAGCTTCGGATTAGTTTTCCTGCCTCCTGCAGGAACAGTCTCGAGAAAGTACTCCCTCCTTACGGCAATGAGAGCAGAATATTTTTGGCGGATTTTGACAATTGTTTCGGTAATGTCCAGCTTCTCCGCAGCGGAAACAAATTTGTTCACGAGAAGCTGATCCAGACGGCTGCTGTGTCGTATTCGGAGGCGGACGGCGAGGAGCATCGGACGGTGACGGTGAACTGGAGCTTGCGACGGGTACTCTGGAAGGACCAGGAGTAGAGTTGTGAGACGGGCATCTTGGTGCTATTGGCTGCGGACGGGGATTTGATCCACGGTTCAGTCCACTGGTGCTGGGCACATTCTGGAGCTCCTTCCTGAGGAGCTCATATTCCCGGACCACCTGACAAAATGAGGAAAAATCCTCAAAGTCCCCTTTCCGTATTTGTAAACGGTATTCTGGCAACAGGTTGCGGTACAGCCAAGCCAACTGTTGTTCGGGAGATAGCTTTCCATGCCTCCTCATTAAAGTCTGTAGTTCGGTTATGTACGTAGCGGCCAATTCACTTCGTTTTTGTAGTCGTCTGCCTATCTCGGCTTCTAAATCTTCCTCATAATTTACAGGATAAAAGAAAATACGGAAATCTTTTTCAAATTCCTCCCAGGTCGTGTACCTGCTCCGATTATTCCGGTACCAAAGTGCGGGCTCACCGGACAGTAATTCGGGTAGTACCGGAAGTAAATTGTCCTTTGGTACATTCTTTGCGGTGCAGATTTCCTCTATTCTCTCTATAAACGCTGCGGGATCTCCTCTGTTTCCAAAGCACACCTTCCAGTCGTGCACATTCAACGGAGGGTTGGCCATGACGGTTGTGACGGGTCCGGTATCAGGTCGGTCAGAAACGGTTCGTTTGGGAATATTCTCTCGCCTCAGAAATCTCACAAGTCTCCTTCTTTTCTCCGGAACGGTTCCAGCAACTGATAGATTTCTCTTTGCTAGTTCGATATTAAGACCCTCGTTTTTCAGTAAATATACCCAGCTTACTCGATGGTCTCCGCCTTCTTCCACGGAAGTAACGGTCGGTAGCTGGGCCGGTATTCCAGGAACGGACTCGGATTTATTAGTTTCGTCTTGGGCGAACAAAGCGGGCAAGCCAAGATCTTCGGAGTTTCTTCTTGACATTAGTCGTTTAACTCCTCTCAAGATCCTTCTTCTTGCTTGATCAACAACAACAACAAAAAATCTAACTCCGGCAAAACGGTTCTTCTAAAAAGAAAAATTACCAGGTCTCTCTCAACAATCCAGTCCCTGTTTAATCAACCATGCGGCAGAAAAGAAAAAAGAAACAATATAAAACGGTCCAGCAACAGTATGCTAAACCATGAAAAAAAAATCAAAACCGGTATGAAACAGCTCCTGCTATTATCAGCAATACGGATTTTTTTTTATAACGGTCTCAATACAAAAAAAAGTAAAACCAGGCTAACGGTCTCTACTCCAATCAATAATAAAAAAAAATTAAAACCGGAATAACATTACCTGTTTCAATCAACAACAACAACAAAAAAAAAGGTCCTTGTTTAAATCGAATTAAGGTCTATGTAATACTACGGTCATTCGAAAACGGACTAAAAAAAACGGTTCCTACCAATCGACAGTCGGGTCCCTGCTCAAAACAACAATCAACTCTCTGCAGTAATACGGTAAGCAAAACGAACAAAAAAACGGTTTCTATAAAATCAACAAATCAGCTCTAATACGATATACAGAAACAAGAAAAAAAAACAACGGTTCCAAATAAAACAACAAATGGGTCCCTGCTCTAATACGCTATACGGGAACACAAAAAAAAATAATCAACAGTTGGGTCCCTGCTCGGGCGCCAAATTTGTAACGCGTTTTCTTCCTTCACGTGGCTCCTGCCACACGAACACGTCACTATGGCCACCCTTGACTTTAAATCCTTCGACGGAATGCTCGGGCGCCAGATTTTTAACGTGGTTTGCTCCACGGCCCCTTGACCCTTAGCGTCAAGAGTTCCAGATAGCCTCAGATGGAGGTTACGGAAAATTCCAGGGGTCTTGTTGAATTTACCTTTACAATTTACCTATCTGTCTATCAAATTTACAACACGGATGTTTCAAATATCGGTCCTTTAATTTATAGTTTACGGTTGATAACAAATGAAACAGGATTTGAATCCTCTAGTCTATTAATACTCTGTGGTCTTTTAATTCTGATTCTACCGGGATGAGACAAATAAAGGGGAAAATATAGTAACGGACGAAATGGTCGAAGCCGGTCAATTTATCAAATACAACTTAAATCGGCCGGGTAACCGAACAAGTTGTGGCTAAGCCTCTTGCAAGTTCGGGAGACCCTTTGGATTCAAAGGAGTCACGGAAACCTACTGAAATGCGATAATAATGAAATGAGTGATCCACGAAATGGTGATAGAACGTCTGAATCTGCCGGGTATTCGAACGAGTTGTGGCTAAGCCTCTTCCAAGTTCAAGTAACCCTTCGGATTCAACGGAGACACGGGAATTTACTGAGACAAATAATTTGCCCACGGGATAAACGTTTAAATCTGCCGGGTAATCGAACAAGTTGTGGCTAAGCCTCTTCCAAGTTCAAGTAACCCTTCGGATTTATCGGAGACACGGGAAATTACACAAAAAAAAATATTTGAACACGAAACGAACGTTTAAATCTGCCAGGTAATTGAACAAGTTGTGGCTAAGCCTCTTCCAAGTTCAAGTAACCCTTTGGATTCAATGGAGACGCGGGTTTTTACTGAGACAAATAATTTGACCACGGAATGGATGTTTAAATCTGCCGGGTAATCGAACAGGTTGTGGCTAAGCCTCTTCCAAGTTCAAATAACCCTTCGGATTCAACGGAGACACGGGAATTTACTGAGACAAATAATTTGACCACAGAATGGATGTTTAAATCTGCCGGGTAATCGAACAAGTTGTGGCTAAGCCTCTTCCAAGTTCAAGTAACCCTTTGGATTCAACGGAGTTATTAAACAGAAGCTATTGAAAACTACTAACTCGGAAATAAAATTCAAGAGTAAAAAAAAATAACTTACTATCGACACACCAGAGTAGAAATAAAACTAAAATATCACAATACTAAACAGTATCAACTAAATATAAACGTCCTGTAATTAAATATAAATGCCCTGTAATTGAAAAGACATAAAATCGTACCCTCAATCGAGAGCCGGCGAATATTCAATAAATACCAATTACTTGTTTAGCAATAAATAAAAAAAACAATTTTTCTAGAACAAAACAACATTTATTAAAAAAAAAAAAACTAAAACGAGTTTCTACTCGACAACGGTTAATTCAAATGTCGGAAAAACAAAGACAATTAAATTTCTTCACTATTAAAATCTAATTCTTATATTGGAAGAAAATTTTCTTTAAACAAATTACAATATTTTAATATTGCCGGTTATACTCAAAAAGAATTACCAAACTAAGAGTTTTTACAAAAATTTACAAAATATAAACCGGTACGGAGAGAAAAAAAAATCAAACTATTTCAAAAGAACGGAATACGGAGGTACGGAAATGTTGAGTATAGGTACTGTGATTATTAAAAATATTTTACCTTCCTAAATCGACTTCGGTATGCACCACTTAACTAACAGAATTCTTTTCAAAATTATGAATTCCGGGGACCGGATCGGTAACAAACTTATCACAAAAAAATTAAAACGTTTAACGGTGAGCGGAAGGCTACGGGTTGGCAGCTGAGAACTACCAAAATTCATAGAGGAATCCAACTCTTCTCTGCTTTTATATTCTCATTAGTAGAATTTTATTTCGGAACTACAAAAAATTTGTCATATACTAGACGTCTTTCGGAATTAAATAAATTAAATTAAACGGTATATATACCCAATGTCCTTTTTAAATGAAAAATTTTAACTTCGGAAATGATCAAATTTTATGATTCAATAAAAATTTGCGTACCTCCGGACTAATATAAAAAATACTATAACTATAATATAACGGTAATAAAAATGAAAAATGATAATTCGGTAACAAAAGGGAATCGGAAAGTTAGTAACGAGTTATTTAAACTAAGTAGTAAACTAAAAAAAAAATGAAAAACTTTAAAGAAAGACCTCAAATCGGTTCCAAAAAAAATAACTCGTTACAACTTGAGTATTGATTTCCAGAGCAGAATTAGATTGTATTGACGAAGTGGAAGGTACTGAGGTAGGTTTCAATATATTTGGACACTGTGAAGATAAGTGACCTGGATTTTTACATTTAAAACAATTTTGATTATCCTCTGATAAGTAAATTCGGAAATTGAGATTGTCATATTCTAAATCAATGTTTTCTGGAATAAGGACATTTTCTAATGGGGCTATGTAACTTTGTCGTCTGAAGCTTAAGATATGGCTGAATTCAGGATAATCTGAATTTTATTCTCAGGGAACTTATAGGCGAGAGTAGTTTAAGTCCTAGTGATTCCAACTTATACGTAAGCAAATCGTTGGGAATAACAGGGCTTACATTAGATAAGACTAGTCGTTCAGAAGGTGTAATAAGTCGTCTTACTTGAATTACTTCATTATTGACCTTAATTTCACCATAACTATTAATGAAGTTATCAACTACTTCTTTGCTTGACAGGAATATACATAGTCTGTTGTTGGAAATTCTAGATATATGCGTTATATTTTTCGGTTCAACTAGAGGACCGATTTGACTCGAATAATCTTGTAATTTAGTATTTGGAATGGTATTAAGAACAATTGCTTGATTTCGTGATGGGTAACGTTGTTGTGTTAAAGCGGTAGAATAAGACATCGTAGAATTTTGTGAGAGATTATCCATTTTGGTAGGCAGTGAAATTTCGAATCATCGCTGGTGCGGTCCTGCCCCGTTGATTGGTTAGAATTGGAACAAGTTGACAAAAACTTGGCGTGAATGATATTGTGTTTGACAATATATTAGATTTGCAACTGAAATAGGCGAAATTTACTCACTGCGTTTCACTGGATTGATTATTAGTTAGCTATTATACACTTTTATGCATACTAAACAATTTTTCGGGAAGTAATTTCTTGATTTTCAATGAGAAAAACACAGAACGATTTAAATGACTCGTTACCAGTTTGATGGCACAGGGTCGGAGCACTTCGAATTTGATTTCTAATGTCTCGGTTTGCAAATTTTACAGTAGAATATACCCAGTCTCTGGTGTAAAGAGACAAAAAATGATCAAATGGGAACAGCGGACAAGTATGTGTGGAAGGTATATTTTTAAACAAATTTTTTTAGTTTTGCTCCGATAGATCTGTACGAAGCCAAATTATTAAAATTTTCGATGAATATTTCCTCCAATTTTTTAATATATTCAACCACATTTAGGGGAGGTAAATTCAAGCCGCCCCATTCTTTTGAATTAGAATACGACTTTGTTAAAAAATATAGTTTCTTGCTTCTGGAAAGATTGTTTCCCAATGTATTCTCTTATTAATGGTATCACATTGATAATTTTTACGGATAGAACAAGCTTATTTTAACAAATTTTTGTATGTATATAACTCTATTTTGGCCAAAAGTAGATATACAACATTTCAATATTCAGGTGACAACTTGTATATATTTTAAGTGAGTTCTTTCTTTCTTCTTCGGGGAAAGCAGTTTTCTGGCAAGTCTCTATTACGTCAGGCGTAACATTTAATAATACAAAACTCACATCATCCATACAATTTGCACTCGCTTCATTTATGCATCCCAAAGTGAATAGTTTTTAGGATTTAGGATTTACAAAACTGTATCGGCGTGGGATTTCTACAGTTGCCTCCACAATTTCTCATCTGCCGAAAAAATTCTCTAAACAATCTTGGTTTAGGTTATGTGTCATTACAAAAGAATAGTATTTTGATTTTAAGATATCCCACAAAGCTTCCATTTCACTAATCTCTAATTTTAAACAGTATATAAAATGCATTGTACCGTTGAAATATTTTTCTACAAAAATATATTTTCCATCTTTTTGTTTTGATTTCACAATTTTCACAACCTTTAAGTTCTGTATCTGTAGAGTAGGGAGAGTGAGTGTGTAGGCTCACAGCACTTAAGCCACATGTGACCCATTGTACATACTCCCGAGGAGTTGTCCTCCTAGGTCATTGTCCATCCTGTCCTTCTCAGGAAGGTGGACAGGTCACTGGGAGACATCTCCTTTATATCGGCAGGTGTAGGCCAAGACTCACCGAACACACACTCTCTTATTGACGATAACTCCGGACACTCGCATAAGACATGCCTGACAGTTTCATCTTCCTGTTCACACATCCTGCATAGAGGTGTGTCCACTAGCTCCATAGTATGGAGGACAACCTTTACGTTATTAAACATGACAGTAATGTCCTCTCAAAATGTTATTTGTTTTTCTGTCCCTCTAAAAACGTTAAAATTTTGTAAGTTGGACGAATTTTACAAATCAAATAAATCATTCATCTTCTGTACAAAACTTGCTGTTAATCTAGCTTCTGGTTGCAATAATTTGAAACCGATATATGCATGCAAAGCTGCTGCCACAGAGTGGCTAAATACTTGCGAGGCATATTTGACTATCATTTTTGAAAGCTACTGGGAATAAGTGTTCATCAGTTAACTAAGGACACATCCTGCTAGCCTTTTTCTTGTCATATTGATAAAAATATCTAAATAACATTTCTTGATTTAACCTTAAGCCGCTATCCTGAGAAATTTTCACACTCCCACTACCATCGGTATGAGATACCGCTATACATAATATGTGGTATTACCAAAAGCCTTACTTAATGACACCTATCGTAAAGGCACTTCGAGGAAGTTCTGAATATGGATACATACATTGCCATGTAAGAGCAAGGGTGTGCATTGAAAGATGTACCTAATGGAATTTAAAAAAGTCGATTCCGTTGCTTGAGTAGTGATAGCAGACTAAGGTATAATCCTCAACTAGTGGGAGAAGTTATAAGTGCCTGTGCTGTTTTACAAAACATTTGCGTTTCCAGTTTTAGATGAAGCTGAGCCTCCTGTGAGTTTCAGAAATGATAATATCGGTCTTACAGCACGAAGGAGATTAAAACCTTTGTCTTCCCGGATACATATAGATACATATTTTTTGTTATAATTTCAAAATTAGCACCCGCCCTGTTTGGCCAATTTTATTTTGTGTCATTTGGGGTATTGCAAATAGTATATGGTTCATGAAATCGGCAACGATTTGTCAAATTAACAATAAATGAATTATATTTGGCTTGGGGTACATTCGTACATTCGAAATCTGTGCCATCTGTTTTATTGGTGGCTTCGCAAAGTTATTACGCGCATGTGGCATTTCTAACATCGGCCGATATGCGAAGGTTACACGTAGTTAGCTCTCTCTCTCTCTCTCTCTCTCTCTCTCTCTCTCTCTCTCTCTCTCTCTCGTAGCGCTCAGTACTACTTCGATTGTTTTATAGTGTTTGATTGTTGGTCTTCCCGATTTCGAAAATTCCAAAAGGATTATCTGAAAACGAGTTAGAGCGACTTATGTTTGCAGAGTCTGACGATGAATTGGAAGATGATGTCATAGTATACTCTGAAAACAGAGATAGTGATATGGAGCCAGAGATAATTGAGGAATTGTCTGACATCATTGAGGCCGGTAATGAAAATGTGCCAATGCAAATTACAGACCAAGCAACCGTGATTAAAGAGCCTGTCAATCCATGATATAAATCTAAGGATGGTATGCATTGGTCAAAAATACCTTATCCTCAGACACGAAGAACTGTAAAAAATATAATAAAGAAAAAAGCAGGTCTTACTACGTATAGTTCTAATTTCACCAGTAAAATGGAGGCCTTTTCGTTGTTTTTCTCAGACGATCTTTTAGGAACCATAGTACTTCAACTAAATAATAAGGCTGAAGAGGTAACTATCTTATTTGATAATAAAGTATAATAATACATATTTATCAGTTTGCATCTTGCAGATCGGCAGAATCGATATTTTTTTAATATGTTTCAGTTATTTCATTTTTATTATTGATAGGTTATAAGACATAAACGGATTTGCATGTCATGAGAACATTTTCTTGCAGGTAATAAACAAATGGAATGAAAGAAATCCAAATAAACCAGCACGTTCTTGGCAGCCAACTGATCATATAGAAATCCGCGTTTACTTAGGACTTTTGCTTATACAGAGTACTCCAAGCTACAAAAGGGCCCCGAAAGATGTTATGGTGTACCGATAAAAAATACGCTAGGCCTATTATTCCTGCAAGTATGTCACGTATTAGATTTCAGTTGCTTACTGCATTTATTCGTTTCGACGATTATTCTACCAGAGCTGAACGTAAAGCGCATGATAAACTAGCACCCATTAGAGAGGTGTTTGATACTCCTGTAAAAAACTGTACTAAGGCATATTCACCTTGATCGCATCTTACCATGGATAAACAACTAGTTTCATTCCGAGGGCGATGCACTTTTCGTGTATATATAAAAAGGAAACCTGATAAATATGGCTTAAAGATTTGGGCGATGGCAGACAGCGAAAATGCTTACAGTATAAATCTACAAGTTTATCTTGGGAAAAAAACAATGCACCCGAAAAAAATCAAGGTGAAAGAGTTGTCCTCGACCTTATTGAACTACTTGGCACTGGGTATGGCATAACTACAGATAATTTTTTTACAAGCTTACCACTGGCCGACAAACTATCACAAAAAGGACTAAGCCTTTGTGGCCAGATATTATCCTGTATTATAATAATACAAAAGGTGCAGTAGATACTACAGATAAGATGGTAAAACAATACTCTGCT
>CAJUYG010004247.1:0-12676 GCA_910591675.1 Galerucella calmariensis
ATAGGCAACCTCAATACATAATGGAAATGGAATTTTTATTATGTATTTCATAATTTCGAATCGGCAACAATTTCTATTATGTTTTTCATAATAGAAATTCCTGTATTATTATCCTGTATTAATTCTTCAACAGAATAATTACGGAATAAAAATGTATATATATATATATATATATATATACAAGGACAGGAATATTGGGGAAGCGGCAAATTGTAAAATGAGTACTCTTTACACTATTTTCCAAGCTTTCGGAATATATTTATTTCCATTTTCAAGGATAGCATTCGAGATTGTATTACAAAGTGGTTTTGAATGGCAAATACATCTAAATATCTAACAATAATTTTGATTTGAATTTCTTAAAAATAAATGTCTAAATGATGTCAAACAAAATTCGAGTGATATTTATTACTACCTTTTGGCTATTGATAGGGAACATGAGTGTCATCAAATTTCAAATTCGTCTATTTCAAACATTTGAGGCTATAATAACATCAAGCAAATTTAAAAAAATAAAAAAAGAAGATAAACCTAACCAGTCTTGATATTTTTAGATATATAGGTTAGTTTTAATTTTATACTATTTCTTATTCTATAAGCAAACGATTTTGTTTGACATCATTTAGACATTTATTTTTAAGAAATTCAAATCAAAATTATTGTTAGATGTTTGGATGTATTTACCATTCAAAACCACTTTGTAATACAATCTCGAATGCTATCCTTGAAAATGGAAATAAATATATTCCAAGAGCTTGGAAAATAGTGTAAAGAGTACTCATTTTACAATTTTGCCGCTTCCCCAATATTCCTGTACTTGTACATTATTATTCGGCAAATATCTACTATAACTATATATATTTATATAAAGAAGTAAAGGGTAGTCTTGACGGCTAGTTAGAAAACAATCTACTAAATTATTGGGGATTCCGTCACAATCTGGGCTGGTTAAGAAATTAAACTCTTTTTTACTACTTCCAAGCTTTCGGATTTATTTGAATCCTTTATCAAGGCTAAAATATGAACAGTTCAAATATCAAGTGGTAAAAATTTATAATTAATTTAAACTTACGTGCAAAGTGAGTTTGTATAAATTAAGTAAAACATCATTATATAAAACACGAATACATCTTCCACTAAACGTGGTAGCTAAAAGTTACATTTTGGAAATAAAATCTAAATCTGATTGAAGTCGAACATGAAGACAAAATTTGTAATTAAAATTCTTGAGTTTCTTATATGTATAACGATGTTATTAAATACCAAAACGGCACGCCATAGTTAAGTTTAACTCCTCGTTATGAACCGTCATCGAGGAATATCAATTTCAATTCATTTTATTTTGGCATTCAATATCCTTATTTGACCACTAAGCGATCCTCACTGTACCCAGTTGGCTTTGACAAATTAACGAAAATTAGCATCACGTCAAAGCGCTTGGTGGAGTCATTTTTTTTTGCTAGAAGAAGGTGAAATAACTAATTTTTCATGCTATTGGCTAAATATTACAATGTGACGATTGTCAGATCGAACAGCAATTGATCAGCATTCTAAGAGAAGCCGTCCCAAGTAGTACTAAAAGTAGGTACGAATACTGGTAGGCACCCGGTGTACAGAAATAATACTTTGGACAGGAAAAAACGAAATCCAGAGTTTAGTACCGGAAGATTGTCAGCTATGAATCCTGGAATCTCTAGATCCTTAATATGAAATATTACAATGTTAAAGAAAACCTCTATCTGTTACACTTCCAAAAAGTCCATGCTTTTTGCTCAAGTAATTTTTGCAGACTGTTTACTGGACAAAAAGATCCAAGATCCAAGTTTTTCTCAAACATTTTCTTTTGTCATAGAGCTACGTTTACTTGAAACGGAATTTTCATTACATAATGCACATCGTATGCGAAGATTTGGCATAAATGTCTTGATAGGCATAAACGGCAATTATAAACTGGGCCTACTACAGTTGCCTGGCCGTTTGAAAGGATGATTCACTCAATTTTATGGAAGAAGTCTCAGATATCACACTGTGGACACAGGATCTAAAACATAATACCTATAGTAAAATTTTGAAGAGTATCTTAGCTAGAGCTGGGACAAACTGAAATAAGCCTTAGAAAAAACCTAGGAAAACAGATTGGGACAACTATAACACCCGTATAACTACTGTATAATGAGGAATGTATGATTTTCATCAATTAGTTTTTAAAATCAGATTCTGAGTAAACAAAATATTGTGAAATTTCCTCAAACTAATAATTTATCGTTCATAGTTTATTTTCGAACCATCGACGTACCATAATAATCGTACGAGGATAACAGTAGTTTAGAATGTAACAAATAATTTCCATGCAGTGATAACTCTGGCAGTAGGCTTTGTATAACAAATTCACTGATCCTTGAGATTACTGAATTACGTAGATGTTGTGAAATTTATCAACTATAGGAATTTAATCAACCTTAATCTAAAATACTTTTTTTGTGGATATCATACAGAGATAATTGAATTATTTATAGATAATTTCCACAAATATAAACGTACAAATTCGTTTCTTGATACAGTCTAATTTTTTGAAATCATGTGGTTCAGCATAGAATTTTCAGTAGCGTGTTTACTTATTCATACAACAAAAGTAAGTTTTTTCATTAAGAAACAAACTTCATCAACCACTTTGGATTATTAGCAGTGGTACTGTCTCGTTTGTTCAATTATATCACATATTTATAGGTTTAGTCAAAAGCGCTTTTATCGTGTGGGTTCAAAAGTTACTTACCATATGTATCAAATAAAAAAAACAGAGAGGTCACCAAAATGTGAGATTACAAGTATACCCGCATAAAAGCATAATGGTTTTATCATTTTATCTAGCATGAAGATAGGTTGCATCAGTACCTATCTTCTTTCGGCCCGAAAAATGCCACTTTACCACCTGGGTGTACAATATACTATTTCTAGCAAGCGTAGAAAGAGTATAGAAAGCACCTAGTATCAAGACCATCTTCAGAAACGTTTTTGACACTTGGTATATACTGTATAAACTATGATGGTTATGTCTCTTCTACCACTAGTGTCAAAAATATTTTACTTTCAACACGCTACTTTGTAAACGTCTTCTTTTAACATGTTTGACAGTCATACAAAATGTCACTTTCAATGGCAGTTGTACTAAAAAGGGTCATTTTCGAGGCAACATCCTTTCAACCAAAATATTATGCCTCTGGGGTGGATAAATGCCATTTAATTTTATTTGAACAGCGCATACTGTTTTCTTGATTTTGTTATAATTATAACTTTTTTATTCATAGTCACTGTTAGCTTCGACCTCAGTAGGAAGACTCAATGATGACGATGATTTGATAGTTGAGTTGGTAAATCCCTCAGGAAAAATTCGTGGACATATTTTACAAACTGGAAAAGGAAATGATTACTATGCGTTCCAGGATATCCCATACGCTAAGCCGCCAGTTGGTGAAAATAGATTCAAGGTAAGTTATACAATATGTCCCTCTAAGTTGGAATCATATGGAAAACTTTTTTATTAATTTTAGGAAGAAATATTATTTTTCATAAAAAGCTCTGCATTATCTAAAACCTAAAATACAGTCATCAAATATTGAAATTTCTCAGTCGTATACGAGGTTTGTCAAAAAATATTAGTTTCAGTCAAGAGTGGATGTTACTAAAAAAAGTTGAATGAGTCGAATCATAAGCATACAGCATAACTTAAAATTGAATTTGTTTGTTTCTGGCATTAATATGATGTTAATTTTATAACTCAGTGTTTGAATGTTTTTTATTATTTGCAAAGTAAATGAATACGCACTTACTCCGCCTTCCAAATGCAAAGTTATTGAGAAACATTGAAAACCTGGAAGATTATCATGTGTTTCGTAATCACAAGACATAAATCTTTATTTAAAATAGGAACATTAGTGAAAAATAAAATAATCTGAAGTTTCAATAAAAAATAAAATTAAAAATGACACGATTAAATATGTCATCACATTCATTTAAATCGAAACTTCAGATTATTTAATATTTTACTAATGTTTCTATTTTAAATGAACATTTATCTTTTGTAATTACGAAACACATAATAATCTTTTAGATTTTCCATGTTTTTTAATATTTTTTGCATTCAAAACGCGGAATAAGTGCATATTCATTTATTTTGCAAATAATAAAATACACTCAAACACTAAGTTATGAAATTATCATCATATTCATCTAAGAAACAAACAAATTCCATTTTTACTCATACTAATGCTTCGACATATGTAACTTTTTTAGTAACATTTTTCGATAATGTCAAATTTAGAGGTACTTTCCTTGACTTATATTTTTTGACAGACCTCGTATACGACCAGAAAATTTTGATATTTGATAACTGTATTATAGGTTTCAGATGATGCAGAACTTTTTATGAAGAATAAGTTTTTTTCCTAAAATTAATAATATATAGTAGTTCACCTAACTAGTGCGGAAAGTGATACTTTTCCGCACGCTATTGCAGATGGCCGAACGACGCTTTAGCGGAGTTCGGCCAGCAATCGCGTGCGGAAGAGTCACTTTACGCACGTGTTAGGTACACTATTTTTTCTACTAGCATGCGGAAATAAGCTCAAAAGTTAACATAAAGAAACATTTCCTATTAAATACATATCAACAAACTAATTATTATTATTTGACATTCATTCAATGAGGCTTATACCAAGGCCATTTAAAAATGATTAAAAAATAAGTTTTTTTTTATTGAAAATTATAGCAGAATTATAATAAATTTATCAATTTTTCAGTCATTTGGTAAACTACAATCATACAAATATGTATTTTTCCTACGACCACATAGGAAAGTGACATATATCGCACTGACTAGTTCTATGGAAAGTGACCTTTATTCATACGCGTACGGAAAAAAATCTTATCCGTACGTGTGCGGATAAAAAAGCTGTCAAATTGAATGTTGAAATGCTAATCTTTTTACTCCGCAAATTAATATGTATATGTGAAATGCTTATTTCCTAAGTTGATTTGTCCATATAATAATATAATATAATCTATTTATTTCATTTAAAATTAAAAAAAAAAAAAATACCGAGCCCGGACTCGAACCACCCTACTGCTTGTCAAAAATCGAGCCCACGGATGCCTAGACCGCTCGGCCATCCCACTGTTGTTATCCAAGATACTAATAAGCGCTAAGGAAATATACACAACAGTTTATTTATTCTCCAAAATAAAATGTGTTTATATCGACATTTATTGGACTTTCATGTTATTAAAACATAAAAATCACAATTTTCTGGGCCAATTTCAAAGGTAAGTAATCAAAACCATATAAAGTATTTACAAATACACATATGTAAAACCTCTCACATCTACATAAAAAAGCAAGATTATACATGCCTAATTTGGTAAAAGTATATCGCGTGGTCGTAGGAAAAATAGTGTACATAACTTGTGCGAAAGTGATTTTTTCACACTCGTGGGATTGTCTCACTCGGCTGCGCTCGTGAGACAATACTTCCCACTCGTGTGAAAAATGTCACTTTCCGCACACGTTACGTAATATACTATTAAATATTCAAATGTCAGTATACTCCCCAAAAACTTGACAAATTTACTTTTCCGCACTAGTGCGGAAAAGTGACTCTTTCCGCACGCTTTTTAGTGCGGAAAAGATTCACTTTCCGCACGTTAGTAGAAAAAAAGTTTTTTATATGATTCCAACTTCCAACTGCCAGGGTGGAACATCAAAGATTGGTAACATGTAGTACACACCACAAACTTATTTTCTGATGGGCTAGAGACTCAAGATTTCAATAAAACTCAGATATAAATGAAAATGGAAGTAAAAATATGAGAAGAATTGCAAAAACATTTTAGGTTCATATACCGTAATGTAGGCAATAGTGTATGTGAAAAGATTATTATGAACAAAGTAATGGATATTCTCAAACTTTTATGGATTAATCTTGTTGTGTATGTACATAGTATGCGAGATGCTTTTTTAGGACAATTATTCAAACATTTTTTCTGCTTATATTAAACAAGGAAGTTCAATAGTATTTTATCGATTAATAATTGCCTAGCTTGCTGAGAGATCTTAAAGTGTTCAAAATACACCGCCATTTTTTAATTTTTATATTAACAAAAATCATCTTTCAAGGCTTTTTGACTTTATACACTTTTTAAACAAACCGGCAACAGCACCATAAAACCGATATGATTAGCAACGGAGTTTTTCTCCAAGAGAGATGTTATACTTTTTTTGATTAATGTCACTTAATTTTTTTGTAGTTCTGTCATCAATAATATATCGTGAATTGTAGCTTTTCATTTGAATAGGTGCTCAATATATCCATTATCCAACATCATCTTATGTAACGTGTTTGCTTTTGGCGTTCAATTTCGGTGTTAAATTGAAGGGAAAGTTCCAGAAGTAGGAATTCTTCTGTTGAAAAATTCCCATTCTTTCAAAATCTTTTTCAAAATTTCCTTCATAACAATTGTTTTTAAGTTGAAAAAACTGAATACTATAGATTTTGTATATCAATTTGTTTATAACCATTGCAATACTTCATGTGCCAAATATACTTTTGATACACTTTTCTGGACGTCATCGCTCATATTTGTAGGAGCTTCATCAAGAATTAATTCGTTTTTCAACTTGTTGACTAAACTAAATACCAATCACTTTTTTAGCACCCACAACCTTTAGAACCATGGACCGACGTTTTGGATACTGTCGCTAACGTCAAATATTGTCCACAAGAAGGTACTGGGACTGAAGATTGTTTGGTTTTAAATGTATACACCCCATTGGTAAGTTATTTGCAAGTATGACCAGGACACTTCCTATGAGTGATGATAAGTAGTGATTAGAACGTACCATTAGGTATTACTACTACTAAATGTGCAGACGAGCCTTGTCCTGTACAACTCAAGCCAAGGTTTCGACACTGAGGCCACTGGCGGGCCCATTGTGCCAATCCTGCTACCTAGTCATCCATGAAGCCGAGCCCTTCAATAAAGGCCACAACCTTTTTCAGTGGATGCCTGCTTGTGTCTCCAGGACCAAGACAGTGACTCCGAAGATTCGCCTGCGTAATACAGCCCAGTGTGTACACTCTAAGAGAACATGAACTGACGTTTCATCAGTCATGCCGCAACCCCTACATAGGGAACTTTCCTCTACTCCTAGATTGTAGAGGTGCTTCCTCATACAGCAGTGCCCTGTTAGAAGTCCTGCTATCTTCCTTAGCCTACTCCTTGGTAGTTCAGTGGCTGCCCTGGCGTGTCCATCAGTCCATCCCTTCAGTAGAAGTTTGGATTGTCTAGGACCCTGCAGAGCATTCCAATGAGCGAGGTGCTGATTCCTCAGCCACTTCTTCGTCTCCTTGCGTATTCTTTGTTTTGTTAGCTGCCGCCCCTTCCGCAGCCAGTGCATCCGCTATCTCGTTGCCTTCAAAACCAGAGTGGACTGGAATCCATTCTAGCCGCACCACGTTCCGCCTTGCAAGATTAGCAAGTAGTTCTCGACATTCGTTAGCAAGTCCTGAGTTGCTGGTATACCCACTCAGGGCTTCAATTGCTGCCTGACTGTCGGAGTATATGGTTATGCGTCGATCCACATAACCTCTGTCTAGGTTTATCTGCGCACATTCCAAGATAGCATATATCTCGGCCTGATATGCAGATACACCCTTACCCAATGGTACACAAACCTGTGATCTTGGGTTCCTGGAGTAAATTCCAGCCCCTGCTCTATCACCGGAGCATGTGTGTACCAGACGGTCCCATTAGGCTGTGTATTCCTCTCTTTTTCCCAGGACTCTTTACCATTAGGTATTACCTATTTTATTTTTGGTATCAGATATAGCAAACCATAAATAAATTTTGAGGATAAGAAAGTACAGTCCCACTACTAGGAAGATCATGAGGAGACTGAAAATGGTTATACTTCCTGGAAATTTTTCCTCGCATTCTTCGTTAACGAGCTATAATATGGTCTCAAAGTTGGGAATTCAAAATGTTTTTCATATGATTATTGAATGGCTTATTAAGAATGGTGAAATATCAACTGTTCATAAAGCAAGCATTTTTCACAATATTTAGTTTGAAAAAAATATTTTCCATCAATTTACTCTCGATCAATGAATTAGCTGTGTAACATTTTCAAACCAACCATGCCATTTTATTTTTTAGAAGCCTGGTTCCAACGCTTTGCTACCTGTTTTATTTATGATCCATGGTGGGGGATATTCAGCAGGTTCTGGAAGCATAGACATATACAATCCCCAATATTTCATAGAACAGGAGATTGTTGTTGTAACAATAAATTACAGATTGGGAGTATTAGGTAATCGAATACAATCCACATCATTTTTTATGTTTATCCATTTATTTAGGTTTTAATATTATCAAATGTTTTCGCACACGAACTGCGCCTCGTTAATCCTCGGGTACAAAAATTATGAAATTAGATATATGGTGCTGCCCGAACTGCGCCAGCGGATCAGAATTTCAATATGGAATTTAAAACTATTTCAAAACTTTGTGTAATTATGGGGTTATTTCTCGTAATTGTAATGGTCGAGTTGTAAGGGTGGGGATCTTTGTTTTGGTGGATCACTTAAGAGTTTATTTGTTTATTTTGTTGTTTTTGGTTAGGAATGAAGTTGAAGAGAAGTTGAGAAATTTCATATGTTGCATGGAAATGGAACGATTATTCCAAAGTTAAAAATAGTTACCTATATCTTCTGTTCCTTGTGGCATTACTTATAATTTTCTCTCTTATTCTTTTGGGAATCAAACCACAATAATTTTTTTTATTTTCTATTTCGACGTTTCGGTAGCGTTCCAGTTAACTAGTTAATCTTGACAACGGTAGCTGGAACGCTACCGAAACGTCGAAATAAAAAATAAAAAACATTATTGTGGTTTGATTCCCAAAAGAATAAGGGAAAAAATAATAGTTACTTATGTACCGAGGATGAAAAACTGTCTATTATAGTTGAGTCTGCCAATTGATGGTCGAGGCGTAGCCGAGACTAGTAACATGTAAGACAATAGACAGCTATTCGCCAATCTGCGTATTACACTTTTTCGTCGATCTTTACAAAAAATTGCCAATTCTCGAATGAAAAATCGACTGGAGGCAAGTATTTTTCTTTTCGTACTTATTCTCCTCTCCTCCGATGAGCAAAAGATAAGTTTCATTTATTACTATCCATTTTTGATTCTTGTAAACACCGATATTCTCACCACGATCTAGTTCACACCTAAAATCTAGCAGATTTCCAGAACAATTAATTAGGCAAGCAAATAAAAACCTTAATAGAACTGCGCCAGGTATTTTTATTATCTGTCTTTGATCCAATATAAACTTGAACAAAATAGCAGATTGGGATAAATAAGATAATTATAGAGTGCTAAATAATCGTTTCATTTTCATGTAACATAAGGTATTTCTCCTTTCTTCAATACTTTTCCCTGTCCTTATCTAGTTATTTTAAAAGTTCTTGGCCGCATAAACGAAAACTCAATATCTGACATTTTTGCTTATATTTTTTGACTCACCAATAATTATTAGAGTTTGCAATTTTTTCCTTTAAAAAGCGCTTCCTGATAGTTTCCTTGAGTGATTTTCACTGAATCTTCTTAGATAGATGATTACAAGATTATTATCCTTCAATTTATTTAAGGTTTCTTGACGATGGATGATAAGAATTTACCAGGAAATTTAGGATTAAGAGATCAGCATTTTGCGTTGAAATGGACTCGGGATAATATACATTTGTTCAATGGAGATCCTAACCAAATTACTATAAATGGAGAGAGTGCTGGTGCTATGTCGGTAGGACAGCAGTTTATTAGTGAGCAGAATGAAGGTAAATGTGTTTAACAAATCTTAATTACAGCGCTCAATTTTTTCAATGGAAGGTATGGGTTTTATATATATCGTTTGAAAGGTCTTCTCATTCCCTATTCAAAAATGTGGATATAAAATTTATTGAAAAAATGAGCACAAAAAAATCTCATTTCCAAAAATTGCTACAGCACACTGGAAACCTCATGAACTAATAGACAGTATCAACGCAACACTTATTTTCGCTTATTTTTAATTTAGAATAACTCTTTTATGTTTCAACCGATTGAAATCCTGGCACATGGTAGGAATTTTTTCAAAATTACCGAAAGCATTTCCAATTTGTGAGAAAATAAATTTGATAACTTCCAACAATATTCATGTATCGTAAATTCTAAGCAGCCTGTACGGTAAACTGGAGGCTAGACATTTTTTCTTCGCAGATGATTGAAGAGACTGATTAATTCTTGATAGTTTGTTTTTTTATTTAAACCAATATCTTCCTCTCCCAAAAAAGATGGAAATTTCAGGAAAAAAATCTACATTTTTTGTAATTAAAATCAACCTCACATAATCCGGCAAGCTAGACATTTGAAGGTACATAAATTCCCAGCAAGCTGGAAGTGCGTGTAATTGTTTAAAACATACCTTAAAATAAAACCTGAGAGTTCCTTATCATTCTGGTGCTTGTAAAAAAATTTATTCGAGGTTAAAAATCTCGAAAAAACTTAGTTTTTGCGATTTTCAGCAAAACGGTGAGTTTTATCATGAAATTGTCCGGAAAAAAATTGTAGAACATAAAATTCTCTATAAAAAATGAACCACTACTTTTCTTTCTTAGAGCCACGGTTTCTGAGATAACGAGTCAAATAATTATAAAATTTGTAAACGACATAATATGCACACGTTTCCACGCCACCTATGAGGTAGTGTACTTAGCGCGTTTTTTCAACGTGGTTTTCCCAGTAGGCCTATTATTCCACATGTCTGTTGTGATTCTGTTTAATTGAAAACTTGCATAATAAAATATATTAGCAAGGAATGGAAATGATAAAAGCGATTGAAATTTAAAAAATGTAGAAATTCATTCATCTGATTCTTAATCTTCAAATACTTCTTATTATTGTTCTTCTTCTTGATCTTCGTCTTGTTCGTTTTCTTCATCCTTGGTGTAAGTAATGTATCGCATGTTTCATCGTTGGTATCAAACGAATCCTCAACTATTGGTTATTCAGCATTAAAAAATGACTGGCCTTGACAATGTGTACATGCCAGAGAACACAACAGTCCAACTTTTTCACAACTACATTTAGCGCTGCATCCCTTTTTACAGTTGCAAAAAATTGTGTTCAGCAGTTTTTCCAGCGCGGGTGGGAGTAAAGTCTAGGTTCTAATGTATTGTCGACCAACTTCCAGCCCCAGTCTTTTGGGTCCAGCCAATAACCAAGCCACACTTGAACTTGGTAATATACCTGGAAAAGATGTTGATGAGCAGCAACTTAGGTTGGAGGAAGACATGCTAATTGCACCTGTTTCTTATTTTTAGTGTTTTTAGCGTAGATTTTGTGGCATGGAAGAAGAAACCTCCATTCACATACTTTCCAGCTCCACTGCACTTCAGAATCCTAGAGCACAACACCTGGGAGATTACTGTATAGAAGATAAACATTTACCTAAGCTGAAGCCTGCAGACATCCTAAAATTCCTCCGGGAAATAGGACTAAATGAGCCACTAGTTTCTGAGACTCTCCTCAGCAACTAAGTAGAAGTAAGGGGGCACAATAGATCTTTTAGGGATCAGTGAATGTCACATCTACATACATACATATGTATACCGATTGAAGAATATTTTCAGCTATATTACAGCTTCAGAGATGTATCTACGTGGCGTACTTATGCATATTATGTCGTTTACAAATTTTACAACTATTTGACTCGTTATATCTCAGAAACGGTGGCTCCAAGAAAAAAAAATATTGGTAGATTTCTTATAGAGAATTTCATGTTCTACAATTTTTATTTAAGACAGTTTTATGATAAAACTCACCGTTTTGCTAAAAATCGCGAAAAACAATATTTTTTCGCAATTTTTGATTTTTGACCTCGAATAAATTTTTTTCCAAGCGCCAGAATGATGAGGAACTTTCATGTGTTATTTTTAGGTATGTTTCAAACAATCACACGCACTTTCAGCTTGCTGGGAATTTATGTACTTTCACTATTCTTTTTTGGTCTAATTTGACCGGATTAACAGTGAATCATTCACAAAATAAATCGTAGGTAGCTGGTATCAACTTTTACAAAAAGAAGAATTAATACTTGTTTTATTGTGTCAATATTAAAGAAAGAAGGTGTGGATTGAGAGTGTGTTTTTCCAGTTTTTGGATTGATAAGCAAAAAGAGCAGTTTGTAGGGTGTAGTATCATGAATAGGGCACATAATTTAACCAACGACAAATGTGTAGGAGCGTTGAATGATTTCACTCAACGGTAGGAGCTACTATTGTGATTCAAGATGTGAGAAGTATGCGTTGTGTGGTCAATTTTTTGAGGGTCAGTAGTTCAACTCTTAGTTGATTGTTCAGAAGATTGGGAAAACTGGATTGCACTATCGAGTCAGTGGTCAGAGCAGTGAAAATATTACCAGCCACCGTGATGAGCGTTTTCTTTGGCAACAGGTTTAAGGGGAAAATAATTGGCAGAACATTATAGGCAGTCAACTTGAAAAAGTCAGAATAGTTATTTGTATACTAAGGCCGCAAAATGCTTTTTCGCGTTCCGAGAGAGAGATTATCGCCGAGGCCGC